>PNEQ01100967.1:0-58497 GCA_003012365.1 Medauroidea extradentata | reverse complement strand
GGAGGCGGGAAACATCAGTTAGAAGTTCCTTTGTTCCAACTGCACGAGTAAACACCATTAAGAAACCCTTAGGGACGGGCGGGTTCAATCGAGGGAATTAACTGCCAATGAAGACGGTAGCAAGAACGATGGGAACACATCACTTGGCCAGATACGCACTTTACTAATGATCTCGTCTCCGCTCTCTTCTTTCTCCTCTGATTCGTTCCACACGGCCTCACTGTAGGCTGAAGATTCTTTCAAAGCACGCAATTGGAGGGATCGTAAAATGAACACACAATCAATATACTGGGACTGTAAACTGAACACACAATAAATATACTGGGACCGTAAAATGAACATATCATAAATATACTGGGACCGTAAAATGAACACACAATATATTGAGGCCGTAAAATGAACACATAATTAATATACTATGTACTAACGTTCAAAACTAACGAAGCATATTCTAAAAAATATTTCTTTATCAAATTAATACAGAAAATACGTACGAAATAAATATAAATAATACGTAAAATAAAAAAAAATACAATATTTCATCTACATACAATTTTATGTATTAACACTTTATACACGAATAATTCAAACAAAACATATAAAATATATATGAACTTGATGTAACTAGACTGTATTAAACCAGTTAATCCTTTAGGGTTTTACTTTTCAAATTTTCAATCACGGAAATATTAAGGGTTTATCAATGTTAAAATAATTCCCAATGGATGTAGTTTAAAGAAAATAATTTTCGAACAAAAAGAATTCCACATAAAATATCTTAAGGAAACGTCTTGGAAATTTTCATATTTGATAATTAAATACATATGCAACTTTTATTATAATTCTAAAAAATTAAAGCGTTTAAAATTTTAAAAAATGCCAGTTTTATTCATTTTTTTTTTTACATATTTAAATAAGAACTTTTACTTAAAGAGTTACTCTGGAAATTAATAACTTAAAGAAGTAATTGCTTTCAAATGTGATTCACAATTAAAACTTATAGTTACAGAGGCCGGTGTGATTGACGAATGAGACAAATGACTATAGACGTAGTTGCAATCGGTCGTACAGGATATAACTACGAAACTAAGGCTTAGCATGAAATTGAAGTGATTGGCATTACAATCCTTTACATTCTAAAATCAGTTCATAAATTATGACCACTTAAAGCAAATAGTAATCGAGTTAAGTCATTTCCGGGTTGAAGCAAATAGTAATAGAGTTAAGTCATTTCCGGGTTGCAGTCATACAAGATTAGATTCACAAAACATCACATTCCTTAGCGAATTAAAAAAAAAAAAAAAAAAAAAACAAGTTCAGTACTTCTAAACGACATTTAAGGTTCAATGGCCATATTGAATTACTAGATTTCTTGTCATTTAAAAATTGAGAGAAAGAAAACCCGGAAAATGCGATAATATAGTATATTCTGCTTGCTTTGCGTTGCAGCAGGCAACAAATATTAATATGCAATTCACCCTCAACTAGCCAAACATTTTTTTACATTAGTGAATTTCTTGGCTAACCGTGGCTAAATTAAACGATAGTACTTAAGTTAATATGTCTATATTGTGAATCGTAATTAACAGACTATAATCTATGACAGCCGACAAATCAAACATATTCCCTTCAGCTTTCATAAAGTAGTATATTAAGCCACCTGCATTATTATACAGATATTTAATTTAAACACCAAACCCTAATTTCCTAAAAAAAAAAAAAAAAAAAAAAAAAAAAAAAAAAAAAAAAAAAAAAAAAAAAAAAAAAAAAAAAAAAAAAAAAAAAAAATGTTCAAACAGCAAAAATAAAATAAGTTACGTTATTATCAATGAATTTTTACCAAATAGACAAATCAGATAAAATCATTATGAATGAATGACCACCATAATAGTATACTATGATATCATTTATAAAATTAATACGTATGCAAATAACTGCAACAATTTACTCTTGATAACTTACGAGTTAAAAACTGGATGAACGTTAATCCAGACGTTAGTAATAACGTATAAATCAATCGAAGAATAACTGCCCAATATAAACTTCTCAGTAACACAAAGTAAACGCGGACTAAATATTTCGAAACAACGTTTGGGGCACAAATACTAAAAACTATAAGTCACATCAAAAATTTTAAAGCTAACAATATATATATAATCAGCTAAAAATGTATCTAAAATAGAATTGCAGAACACACTATTAAATAATTTAGAAGATTATGTTAGTGGAGTGCAAGAAATTTGGCATTACATTTCCATGGTTATCTTCCAAAAGAAAACTAATGTTTCTTCGAATACAGCGTATTCTTACAACACTGACATAGTTTTGCAGCTGTAAGGATCTAAAATGTTTGGCTGTACACATTAAGTTACGTATTTTTTACATTAGAAAATCAAATATTTTTTACGAAAAGCAGACAAATTCCCTTGAGGTTAATTTACCATACTGGTTGTTAACACAATGACGCAATCATCCATTTCTCTGTCGTAAAAATTAATTTCACGGTAATTACTAAAATGTCACCTTTCATTCGTAATAAATTAAACCGATTATTAGTAATCAATTAACAAGCTATATTTAGGCTAATTATTAATTAGTCACCTATAACACATGTACCTAGTCCGTGACAGAAATTCTACGTGGAAAACTACACAAATATGACAGTGATGGTAATGTTAATTACATATGGAACTACTGCAATGTGCTTGTTACAATGAACCCACTTCTCGTTTAAATATAAGGCTTTAATTTTCTGTCGTGATAGTTTACTTGAGCAAATGTGATTTATTGAAACACTCGCGGTTAATGATCCCAATTGTGATTAATTTTTACATATATAATTAATACACCAAATAGTTCAATTTGTGATGTAGAGAAATTTAAGTATTAGACCAGTTTAAGCGTTTCATTTGCGTTCCCATATATACTCTACACAAAAGTAATAATAATAATAATAATAATAATAATAATAATAATTTCCGTGCTTTCGTTGCTGTTAGAGTAACTCAGTTTGGGCAAAACCTAAAATTAATGCGATACAGAACATCGTATAAAAGAACTGTTCATTTCGAGCTTTGTACTAGTCGCAAAATGTAGGATAATTACTCACGAAAATTTAATTAGCAATTTAATAAACTCTGTCAGAATATGCAAATACCGCTTTTTAATTTTATTTGTACTACGTTATAACATAAGCAGTTTATGTGCAACAGTTATTTTCGAAAATATTGATTTACCGACAAAACCAAATAGCATACAAAAACGATAAATGCATGAACTTATTACTTCCTTAGTGAAATATGGTTTGCGACTGAGAAGTCTAGCAAGAAGGTCGTTCAACCCGCGAAATTTGCATGTTTCCGTCTATGACACCAATACGTACTTTAGAAGGGCTTCTTCACCTCTGTACATTACGTACATTGCCTCAACAGTCATATTCTTCTTTTTAACATGTAATACTGCAATAACAAACATATTATTCATACAACTAACCGTGCACATTGTCTTTTCTTCGACGCATGTCTCTTGTTAATCGTCTTTTGAAGCTAAGCGCAACCTAAGAAATTATAACAAGACATATCTAGTAAATCCTTCAGTAGTCAACAATCTGAAGTTGTACATCAGATGAACTATAATGTATTCGAGATAAAGGTTCTGTTTTTGCTATATGGTTTTTGCGGTATTTTACACCAAATTTATGTAATATTGGAATATGAGAAACTACTGATTTTTTTTTTATTTTATTTTATTTACTTTAACATGTATGTTAGCAAATTTTGTGAGTGAATAACATTTTGAAAACTTCCTTCTACGGCAATATTTTTATGTAATATATATATATAATAAGTTTCAATGTTATTTTTAAAATTTGACCATTAAAAATTTACTTACTTAAACTCTGACTGTCCGATTCAAGAAGCTAGGTGTGGACAGAATCCTTACAGCTCTTAATCTTTGTTAAGTACGGATAATAAAGAGTGTAAATAATTCGACAAGTACAAATGGGGTCAGACGACGTCAGTAACGAGAGAGCTGGCCGGGGTGCTTCAGAAGGGCACGCCACGCCGGGGCTGCAAAGTACGTCATCAGAATACGGGCCGTGATTGGCGGACGGACGAGGCGGGCAGACAAGCGACGTTAATCCCGCGTCTCTCCAGCTGGGTACAGCCACGAGGGGGGTGGAAGGGGGGAATGTGATAGCTGTAGCGACATGATGATGCCCCGGCACTCCCCCCCCCCTTCCCCCGGAGCCGTGTGCGGGTAGAATACGCGATAATTAGCCGCGGCCGCTATGCGGGCAAGGGACTGCGGTGTCGCACGGTGGTCGCGCCCTCACGCCTCGGTGCGCCCGTGTCCCCAGCGAGGGGTCTGCAACCCGCGCGACGCGGCGGCGCCAGCCGTCACAGACTAAGTAAAAATCACAATTTTCTGGTAACATCACTTTACAATGAGAATCATATTTAGCAATGATCCTCACTCACAGGAAATCAAACGAGAAACCTTCGTGACAAACAGTACTGTAACCATGGCTACAGATGATGGCTAGAGATGATGGTTTATGGCGGGAAAACTTGACTGCTTGCTGGGTTTCAACGTATGTTCAGCTCATGCAAAGATGAATGGCTTTCACGTGGCCCCACAGCTGTTGCCCTATTTGACTAATCCAATAAGAATCCCGCTATTTAAATATTTGAGGCCCATTACTGGCCTGCAGACAGCTGCGTTGTGCAGTACACGTCGCAAGAAATCACAGCGTTTTCAAGGTTATGCTGGCACAAAATATTTTCGCGATATACCATCATCTCTAAAGATGGTATATCGTGAAAATGTTTTGCGCCTACATACCCTTGGAAACGCTGTAAGTTTCTTGCAACATATATTATTGGATGATATATGTCTGACACAACATTGCTGTCTGAAGACCAACGACAGTCAAATAGGGTAACAGTTTCAAATACAAACTAAAACCAGTAATCTTCTGGTAAGATGAACATGTGTTTAAATCCAGTAAACAGTCAAATTTTCCCACGGTAAACCGTAATATCTAACCATGGCACAATACTTTGTTGGAAATCACAAGAAGTTAGCAGTTATTAATTCCAATATGTGCCTTAAAGGTAGGAAGCAACTATGTTCCCAGAATAACATTTACTTATTTTATACAATGATTTTTACACATTGTAAGTACATAAAACGGACAATATAATAAAAAAATACTACACCTATTCTAACACAATTAATGTGTATCAAATGGGAATGCTGAACTGTATAGCTAGCACTTAATATATTTGTGTGGCGCAACTTCAAAGAGATACGGACAAAAGGTACCATTCAATTAGCGGAAAGAGAAAAAGAAAATAAAATGTACAGAAAACTATTGCACTGTAAAATGACACCATAACGCATACACACAGCAACGGAATCCAGTACACACAAAACAAAATAAGTCATTTAATAAAGTGCTCATGACTAAAATTATAAACAAAGGCGTTACTTGAAGAAGAATGTGTGACAATATTTAGAAAATTGTGTAAACAAGACTAAACTATCTACACGCTCCATTTAAATAACATCCTTAAATGTATCTGGTGAAAGCTTTGCAAACCCAACACATCACTTAAACACGCTGACTAAATATTCAGTGCCGCCATCCTGGCGTACAGCCCAGAGCACCCAAGCTGCGATTACGAAAACAAAGCTAAGTAAAAAAAAATTCTTATCACTCTTAATAAAGACACAACTGCCGTCATCTATAGACCACCGCCTCTCATAATTTAGGGCTAAAAGCATCAATTAAAAATTGTAAGAATCTCGAAGCTAACTTGCACAAAATTAGCAATCCTAAACAATAGTTTCTAGGCAAAACAAATTTCACGAATAACATTTTTTGGAGAACAATCTCTGACGACGAAATCTCGTACAATTTAACTGCGACGAAAGAGATCACGCTTAACAAATGGGTAAATGTTTGCCCACGAAGTTGTCGAATATCATTATCGTTGTTACGGACTTCCTAAAACGTGCAGATTTCAATTGGTGTTTTTAGAGTTTATTTTTCACCACACACTCTTAAAGCTGAACGTCACCCATACAACAAACAATATTAATAATTTTTATTTTAGATATTTTACAACTGGACGTATTTGACTATAAAAAATTCTTTAACTTTTGCATAACCTAAATAATTTGAAATACCGTTTTTTATTTTTCCAACGTAAGCCAAACTTTAAACTCGTTAGTAAAAACTGGGAAAATATTTTAGGGTATTATACGTATTTAACAGTTGTAAAAACCGTAATTTTAAAAAATAAATTTATTATAACGAAGAAACATTTCTTCTTGAATTTAAATACTACAGTACAGAGTAAGAATATATATTTTCTTTTCATTATTTAATTATATGTGTATAAATAACGTTTATTAAAGTTCAAAAAATAATTTGAAACAAATATGTTCAAGCGGTGTTCTACTTTAACACTAATTAAAAGAGAACATAATTCGAATGATAATGACAAGAGTTTCAATAACCATACTAGTATTAAAATATTTGTCAAATAAAATAAGCAGGTGAAAAGGCTTTTGGTACTTTTTTCACAGAAATATATTTTTACCACTCCGTTGCACAGCAAAAACTTTAGTCGCGACACCAAAATACGACAAAAGTATACTTTCCTTCAGAATATGACGCAGCAGAATTTCATAAACTCAAGCTAACGTACGGCGCTTAAATCATAATTATTCGCGTAACGCGAGATCACAAAAAGAAACGGAGGCGAATGTTCCACGTAAAGTTAGCAAGTTGGTACACGTCTAAAGAAGAGGGCGAGAGAGAAAGAGAGGGGAAATCATAACAAATGTTCCGGAACACACGTGGGTATAACTTCTACCCGAGAAAGCTAGAAAAGAGGACTGACTGGGAAAGAAGCAGGTGGGGAGGAGTAGGAGAAGGCGAGAGAGATGAGAAATACGCCGACAGCTAGGGTGGCAGGCAAATCAAAACTTTTTTTTGCGAGGGCGTCGCTCGTTTGTTTGGCTCGCCTCCGGCCGCGGAGTAACGAGCTGCCCGGGCTGGTTCGCGCACACGCCGCTCACCGCGCCACCGTCCCGCGAGATATACGGACACGCTCCTGCCCATCCGAGCGTAGAAAGAGAAGCGAGCCCTGGGTAGGAAGGAGGGCGGGGGTGAAGTCCCTTCCGTTTCCGGACCGTCCCTCAGAACCGCGTGGTCGTAACTTGGGCTGGCACATTGCTTCGCTCCCGGGGACTCCGCCCCCCTTGCGCAGGACTGCGACGAGAGTCCGTTCCCTCGAGGTCGTCACTCGTCACAAGAGGAAATTGCTGACGACATTCTCGCAGCATACGCGCTCAAAAACTCCACAAAAAAGAATGGCTGGTTGTTATTATGCCAGACGCTGTAGAGGGACACGGGCATACGTCAGTGGCACCCGCGCATCGAGGTCGTGTTCCGAGGCATGCGGTGATAAGACAAGCCAGTGTTTTTTTGGCGAAAATAAATTTGCAACAATTTGTATCAGTGCCTTACGTGCACATTCTCGGTCTGATTCATTGTCATTGGCGGAATGTACAAGGTGTAGAGGCGTCGCCCATTTGACTGTGCCAATCAAAACAACTTTACTGCGATAATACAGGTCTGTCATTTGCGGGTAGATGCCCAAGACAGGGTAAAAACACATCCTATCACTGACCATGAAGCAGAACTACAGAGGTGCACATAAAGCATTGAAACAAATTCATGCAACATTCTTTTAGACAAAAATCACCTACTCTCGTGATAAACAATTATTATACTCAACCCTGAATGGTCCATGGAACCATTAAGGGTGTTAAAGTGGGTAAAAATATCTCTACCTCTATAAAATTCTCATGTCACAGTGTTTGTTTCCATACTCCTCCGAAACGGCTTAACCGATTTCAATGAAATTTTGTATATACATTCGGTAGGTCTGCGAATAGGTTTTTATCTATTTTTTATACTCCTAAGTGCCATTGTTTAGTAAATATTTTTAATTGATTTATGTGACAAAACAACGTTTGTCGGGGCAGCTAGTTAATTTTATATTTGTACGAAATAGTGTTAGTTTTGTAGACATTGCTTGTGAGCACATTTTCCTCTTACAAAAAAAATCTAGAAAACAAAAATATACGAACATAATTACAGATGTGTTTTCTTTTCGTATAAATATCGAATAACAGTTTAGTTATTATTTCTTTAAAAAAATAAATACATCAAACACGTTGCAACAATGTTCATGCGCCAGTTCGAGGGTGCACAGACAAATAATGCATTCTATCTAACATTCAGGTCTTTGAGCTCGCAAAATATTTCTTTCCTCGTCATTTACTCATAAATAATAGAAGAGTTGGCGGCGGCATTTTTTAATAAGCTGCACCTACCCGCATGGCAAGGACTGTTACGTCAACTAGTCCACAATTCTGTACAGTGGACAACAACTGCAGTCCTAACAACCCACCGATCGCATCTGCTTGGATCATCAGAAACTTGGGCTTCGTTTCTCAAGTACCGTGCTATTCGAATGTCCTCGTATTATATATCTACCGAATGTCCAGAAACGACCGTGTTAGTACACCGCGCGAATCCCTGGATAAATTGGAGGCAAAAATATTCCTGGAAAAATTCTGTACGATGACATTTCACGTGCACAATTCACCAACATAGCATGGAGTAAGTTCCATCTCGCGCTACACAGGTGCCTTACTACCGCTGTTCTGACCTTCATATTAATGGTACAGGTTCAAATCCCGAGCAGTCCAAACACAGTTCTACGTTTCCTCGATGTAACATACATAAAATAATAGCTGGATGTGGAGCGCAAGAGAGGATATTCTTTGTGCTGTGTTGCCACGTTGTACGCGAAAAATGTTGTAACACACATGGCACTCTCCAATTTAACCAAGGATTCGCGCGGTGTGCTTAATTATACGGCAGTTCCCGGACATCCTGTATACATACATACATACATACATACATACATACATACATACATACATACATACATACATACATACATACATACATACATGTCCAAATTTGTTCAATTTTTTTCCAGTACGAACAATTTTCTACGAAAAGCTTAAGTAAAATAATTTTGTAGCTATCACAAAACCGTGTAGCGTATGCATACAGCTACTAAAATGCATTTACGTGGTGAGAATGTGTGTGTGTGTGTCATGGAAGTATATAATTTTATTGGTTATACAGAACACTGCGGATTTGCCCAACGCTTCAAGTTCCTGGCTAGGCGTTCACTGTCTCGCATACTCGCCCGCAGTCTAGTAATTACATCTGCGTTGCTGAGCCTCGGGGCGTACAAGGTACACACGAGGAGAGCAATGAGTTAATTAACTATAAAAACTCCTGCTCCGGCTCACGAGGCGCGAAGATGCTCGCCGAACCAAAAATGAAGTCGAGAGACTACTCACAGCTTCGCCGAGTCACGAAGACTCGCCCGCTCGCCTCTATCGCCCCCAGAACATCCTACACTACAGAAGCTAAGAATGAAAGATTTTTGGTCACTGCTCAACGTGACATGAGGTGAGTATGGAGCAGCACCGGATAAGAGGACGGGGGAAATTGGAGATACTGAGAAAACCCGCCGACCAGAGGCATCGTCCGGCACGATTCCCACATGTGGAAATCAGGGGACATGTAATTTTCAATTAGGATGTTCTCAAATTTAGCTAATACGTTTTGTGGTTACAAAATAATAAAAAGCTGTACTACAAAAAATTATAAACATTGTTGGCCAATGAAGGAAGCGGCCTGAGTTGTAATGTGGTTTGGCGGTTATTTTGAAGTAGCCTAAATCTGTTCAGGGGCACATAGGCTAGTATGAGGTTGGTTCGTGCGTGCTGAGCAAGATTTTTTATTGGCTCATCTGCCGTCTGGCATTTTCCAATCTTCGTTGGTCGCGGTGGCCGAATGGTCAGATCATTCGCCTCCCTCATAGGCGATCCGGAATGGTCTGATCATTCGGCCACCGCGGCCCACGAGGATTTGTGCCTCACACACGAACACAAGCTAAGGAGCCATGTTGACGCCATGGTCTTTCACTTATTTCAAACAATTGCAAATAATTCAAATATGTTTTTAAGCAAATGATTTGATAAAATTTGAGACTATGTACAGTAATACGATAGACAGTTTTACCAGAGCGTTTCTTTAAAATAATGTACCGTCTCATAACAAAAATTTATTTGCTTAATTTTGGCATATTTTGACCACAAAAGATGTGATATTTCAGGGGCAAAAATTTAAAAATCCGTTCGGTGTATTGCAACAGAAAAATTCCGATACAAACGTTGATATATAAGTCTTAAAAAGGTCAGAATGAATTTTTGATATATGTATTAATTTGTGTTAAAATAAATTTTGGAAACCACTGCAAAACTACAGAGCGAGGCCTTAAGGCGACCACCTGAGTGGACGTATCTTGCGTGTTCCAGGCCTAGCAAGTGCGGAAGCGGTAAGGGAGACACAGCACGCGCATAACGCCTTCTTCTAACTTATAGGCGCAAGTCACTGGACTGGGGTGTTGTCTTCTCAGAGGCAACTCGCATCTAAGATACATTCAATGGTGACTATAATTTTATGAGGCACTGTTAAAGTTAAAGTTGCATTATACACAGCCATAACTTTAAAAATATTCTGCCCTAATATTTAATATCTAAAAAGGACCGCAAAAATATCCATTTTCGCCATTTCCAGGCGCCAGAAAAAAATGTTTTCGTGAGTAGTCATGAATCGTAAATGGGTTTACACACGTGTATCTTACTTGGAACGCTTTTCCTAAGCAGTTATAGTCTGTCTCGTGTAACTCTCCCGTAATTTGACATTTCTCTTCTGAGAAAAGTGTCCAACAATTCCACTGTTAGGAGTTTTAAACCTGCCAGGCTTCCTGGAAAAGCACGTTCTTCGCAAAGCCTGTGTACAGACACACTTCTCAGAAGTGAAGTGTCAAAATACGGAATACTTAACATTAGACAGACTGTACCACTCATGCGCTTTGAGCGGTTTTCGAATAATCTCGTGGCGGCCGAAACACTGCACGCCGCTAGGTGCTCGGCGGCGATGTTTAGATGGTCTCACGTGTTGTGAGAATCACGTTTATACACAACCTGTCCTCCAAAAGCAACATACGGAAAGCACCTCAAAGACGTCGCTTATACGTACAGAGAAACAACACGACAGCAGAGTACAAGGAAATGGAACGCATCGGTTCATAGGAGGGGACGTGCTATGGTCTCTTCGTAGAACAACATACCCCTTCCCCCAAAATTGCGTCCCGAAACAACAGCACGCTTTCATATGTTATCTTAGCTTAATGAGAAGCCCAGGGCACGCCCTCGAAGGTAGAGGCAATAACGTCTTGAATGGGGGAAGCGGTAGTGGTCGGTGGGGGACAGGGAAGAAACGCGAAGGGATGTGAGTAGGACGAGCAGAAATACCAACAGCCCAAGATACACAGCGCAAAGAGCGTGGGAGACCACACATGACGGTGAAGATCCTGAACGTTGAAGGACCTACCGTAGTAAAAGGAGTCCTCGGCGAGATGACTGGACGCTAGTAGAGAGCTTTGCTCATAGAGGCGATGAAACACGTGGTCAGTGAGCAAGAGTCGACCTTAAGGGTGTTCAAGTGCGATAAAATCGTAATTTTATATTTTTATGAAATAATGTTAGGTAAAATTGTTTCGTAAGAGTGTAATGTACTCACAAGTATCATCTGCAAAACTCTCATAGTTTTCTCATAACGGGATGTCAAAGTCAACATTTGCGTGTTCTGTTGCCTTGCAAATAGTGAAAACAAATTAACCAACTTAAACAAAATAATTCACTGCGAACTTATATTCCATGAGCTATGAAATAAAATATTCAAAAACCCACTACGTAATATTTTGAATTTAAAAAAAATCGCAAAAGTACAGGAAAATAGTTGCAAATTCAGCAATTTTTTTTTTCTTAATACAAAAACAGTTCGCGGGAATTTTTCAAATGTTTTATTACGTAGCCCATAATCTGTTGTTTCACAGTGAATTATTTCGCGTACATAAGTCGATTTGTTTTCACTATTTGCATGGAAGCATAACACGCAAATTTTGACTTTGAAGCACCGTTATGAGAAAACTACGCCAGCTAAAATTGTTTGGTAAGAGGAAACTGCACCCACAGATATCGTCTACAAAACTAACACTACTACATATGCATATAAAATTATGACTTTATCGCACTTGAGCACCCTTAAGTGTCCGCGTGCTCCACACGAAAAGCGCAAGACGGTGTGCCTAGAAAGACCGAGCTCCGCGCGATGACCGACTTGTGTACACAATTTTCTCCGAGACTAGAGCCGACGCTGAAGTTTAAAACTGTCAGACGTGCACGTTATGAGATGCTCCACTGTCTGTACGATAACTTATAAGCGACGATAGGGCGAAAAAAAATGGGAGAAACATGTTTTGTCCATCTAGATTGGCCATTTAGTACACTGTGCGGCGATACCATTGTAATATTACAGCGAAATGTAACACACGTGTCCATCTATTACTCAAACTTCATACTTTCCTTAAGGATATGTACACAGCCCTAACACAAATTCATAAATTTTCGTTCAATTATTACTTTAACATTAACTGACCTTTAATTGAGACGCCCGAGCGATACAAACACGGCTACACATTTTGTTCATTAGTTAGTAAATTGAAGAAACTCTGGTCAGCATTTAACATCAAGGTCTTAAGCGGGGGTGAGCGGTGACCTGAAGCTAGTATGGAGCAGCGCTGGAATGAAGGGAGAGTGGCACGATTCCAGCATGCGAGAATCCGGGGACCAACCCCGTTTTGTTCGCTACTAAAAACAATAATTATATTATTTGTTTTATTTTATTCAGTGTCAAGAAATACTTAGATATAATAATATTTATTTTTTCAACTTTTTCAAAGAAAGTTTATTTGACTAGTCTACCGACAGTTAAAGTAGTACGTCGGACGTAACTACTTCTTAAACCCTACCTTTACATCCTCGCTAGTGCTTTAGATCGGAAGGGACAGGAAAATTCAATAACCTAGATGTTGGAATAAACTATCCTATGCATACTCAAGCCCCGACCATTTGTTCACTAGCTGCTATACTCAGTGAAACAGCGGACAATGGTAAAAATTGACGGTGCTTGAGTATGCAAAGGACAATGAATTCTAGCCTGCTGGCCTATGAATTCGCGAAATTTTCTGGGCCCTAGTTATAACACATCACTAGAGACCGGAAAAATTCGCGGGTTCACTGACAATATAGGCTAGCCTCCAAGAATATATGTGAAATCGTGCAGACAGCAGCTGTTTATTAGCTGCTCGCTGACACTGTGAAATGGGCCTGCATTCAGTTACAGTTTTATTATTGGCTCAGCTACTTCCAGTAAGTGTCGAGTAAGTCAAAGGCCAATTGTGAACGTGATATAGACCTATACTAGCTGGAATTCTACCCTGTGCCAAAAATAAAACGCGAAATTTCAGGTATCTACACATCACTCACAGATTCGGAAAGGTCTACTCAAAAATAAATATGCAAGAACACTGTAAAAAAATCTTCTCTTAATATTTTTGGAAGTTACAAGCAACAGTACGGAACACTAACAATACTTAAAGAGTTTAAAAAGAAAACACAAATTACAAAGCTATCCATAACCCTGTTACACTCGAACGAATAACTATCCCACTTTATATAGAACCATTCCCTAATGAATAGTAAAATGAAGTATAGATGTGTGTGTTCCTGATAAAAATATTTTCCTTGCAAATTCGTGCAAAGCTGTTAGCGCAAACAATACCGAGACATGATCTCGCATTTTAACAACCCATATTTAAATCAGCAGGTAAGTATTAGCTGCATACATGAATAACAATATGCTAAAATGTTTTATTCACACAAAGTTTATTTATCATTTTCTATTTTTCTGCTTACTCGTATTATTTTTCATAGCTTTGCTCGCCCTTTTGTGACCATCCGTATCCTGCTCAAGTAAAATGGGACCCGTAAGTAGTTTGTAATCGTTTTGCCACGTCGCTTGCAACATATAATTGTTAAGACATTAGTACAGAGGCTACGTGGGAATGTATTTCCGGGATAACTGTGAATAGCGATGAATATACTGTACATAGCTCAGATTTGTCTGTGAATCTATTTGGCTAATTAGGGCAAAAACACTTTCCAATCAAATAGCAAAATACTCTATTAGTTGCGTCCACCAAGTTAGTTAAGAGAACTGTATACCTGGCTGTTGAAACTGTTGTGTCAGGATGAATTACGCGTTTATTTACGAAAGCATGAGTATAGACACTTTTATTACGAAAATATTTTTGCACCATTTGATTTCAATGCCTCATGTGCACACTTGCAGGTCTGCTTCATGGTTTTAACTCACTTTTCTTTGTGTTCTACTGGCAAATTCTGATTAGTTCAGTAAAATGAGACACATGTCTGAACAAAGACACGTTGCCGATAAATATGAAGCAGAGCTTGTCGATGTACACGTAAGGCATAGAAATAAAATGGGTGAAAAAATCTTTAAGCGCAAACTCGTGGATTCAACCACTAGAGATTCGTACTTCTAATGTACACCTATCTACACATTTCAGGTAAGGATTGTCAAGTACTTTCAAAACATCTAGCGCATATAAACGCTAATTCCAAGCCCTCCGACACTGATAAAAACGATCTTTTCGCATGGCTAGAGATGATGGTTTATCGCGGGAAAACTTGGCTGTTTGCTTGATTTCAGCACACGTTCAGCTTATCAGAAGATTACTTTACTGGCCTTAGCTTCTACTTGGAGCGGTTACCAAATTTGACAAAGTCAATAAGAATCTCGATATTGTAATATTTCATGCCTGTTATTGGTCTGCAGACAGCTACGTTGTGTCAGAAGTATATCACCGAATCATACGTGTTGCAAAAAACTACAGCGTTTTCAAGGGCATTTTGGCGCAAAACATTTTCGCGATATACCATGGCTATATCATAAAATTTACTGCTCAGAAAAATAACTAAACTATTCACGGACTATAAAATGTACGTTGGTAAAAAAAAACATTTCAGCAATAGAATCATAGAATCATAGAGATACTTCTATAAGTCTCATAGTTTCTACGGTACGACCATAGAGGTAATATATAGTAGAGGGAACATGACGTCACAAATGTGTGTCCAACATGGTCTCGAGAGTTTGGCGTCGTTTATTGATGTTTTCTCGGCGTAAAATGTAGTCGTGATGTTTGAAACTCATGGCGTACCTTCCAGAATATATATTTGGTCATGTGGTGTCACCAAGATATCGGTTCAAAACCTTATAGTAAGTATGTAGCTAATATTTACTTTTGACTAAAAACAGCTGGGTTAAGGAAAACAGTCACGTGGCAAACATTGTTTACATTTGTCGTTCTGAAATTTCTACGCAATTATACTATGCGATAATATGGTAGTATGTTTTCCTTAGTTAACATATGCATAAAGGACCAAAATAGTGATTAGTAAGCAATTATTATCTTTCCTCTCAATGTTATTTCAAATCTCCCACGCATATTTCACTAAAGTCACGTGACACATGTTGAACACACAATTTCGTACGCAGACATATAGAGGATACTCCCTCTACCCTATATTTACTCTAAGGGTACGACTGAGAAAACTGCTTGTCAGTTAAATCTCCATGCGCATAGGAACTATACCGGGCTTGAATCACGCATCAATTTCGTTCTTATCGCTCTTGCGTTTGTGTGTCTCCGAGGTGCAAAACAACTACATATATGAAGCACTCGTTAAGCTCCCTCAGAGTGTATTGTCAGATCTAATAAGATTCCTTTGAAACGCGATGAGCACGCGTTCAAACAAACGAAGGCTTGCGCAATATCCTGTGAATAGTTTCACTTGTGTCATTAGTGTTTTTTTTTTCCAGAATTCTTGTTTTTCCGTGCCGAATGAGTTAATTTAAAGCTTCGCAAAACGAAAACATACAGCAAGAGACTTAATAGAACGCATCCAATAAAATACGTGGTGAGAACCAACGCGAATCAAAACGAATGAAATTCTCTGAACTGTGAAAACGGACATTCATATGATTTGTACACTTCACCTCACTCATCAGTGTTCATGGTAGCTGAAATGATACCCATCGAAAAAACACGCCAATAATCTGACGACTGGCAGAAAATAACAAAAATAGTTGTGAATACGTGGTTTGCAATTCACGGTAAAAATAAAAAAAAAATCAACATCATAGCTGAACTATGGACACTAAGGCCGGTATTCCTAAACGTTTTTATAGGCGGTTCGGGAATTTAAAAAAGCCCTGCTGAGGTTCCATTTTAAGCCAATTTGTATCTTTCCGCGCGCAACAGCTAACGCCAGGAAAAGCCTAACAAGCCTAACCTCTCTGGACACGTCACTTAATGTGTACGCGTGTTAGATAAATTGTGCAGTCAGTATGAATAGATAAAGTTTATTAATTACATAAAATACAATTATGTCAATTTCGGTTATTTTGTTTCAGTATGGTTTAATTAAAATAGGAAAATACACGGAACTATATTGCATAATTTTACTGCCAACCAAACAAACCGTAAGATAACTATATTTGATGTTGGGTTGAATGCAGTAATGTATAGCGATATTTACTAAAGGTTAACTTTTTAGTGCTCACGTTATCCCGAACAACCTGGGTTTAGGTACAGGACATTACTTGTTCGTGACTAATCTGTGACTTTTCCTTGCTCTAATATAATTACACATGCGCAGTACATATAGCCCTACAGACGGCTACACACGTTACAACGTATTTTACCGCTTGCTGGACGAATATCGTTTTTAATAAAAAGAGAGAGAACAAAAACAGTCGTAAGTAAGTAATAACTCACTAAAATTTTAAAAACCTGAATAGTCCAAAATAAACCAATTTTTTATATTCAAAGCATTACAGTATAAGTACTTTTTTTTCAGACGGCATTACGTAACAGATTCGCAGGCTCAGAAGCTAAGGTGTCGGACCATCAATTAGTTCATTCGGGTTCGAATCCAGGTCACGCCAAAATTTAATTTTTCTACTTTGTTTTATATTATGTAGCACATTAAGGTAAAAATGAACTTAATGTTTACTTCCATAAATATAGTTTCTTAGCATTAAAATTATTAAACAAATAGTTCACATGACTAATAACCCATTGTTGATGAATAGAAAACATTTTTCCTCCTGTAAATTTTAGTCAGTCTTTAAAGGAAAGTCTAGTGTATGGAATTGAAGGACTAGACTTCTTTTTGTTCTTAGTGCTCAAAAATCGAAAGAATATTGGACGAACGATCAATTTTTTTGTAAACCGGCCTACTTAGAAAACATGCAATTGCAATTGTTATATACTGTTGATTTAAACACATATTTATAGGAATTTTAGGGACCAATGGCAACCCTGCATTACTATATTATAACCGAACTGTATTCAACATGTCTATCTACGACTCTATGCTTACACAGTCATGACTAGAGCCACAGGTTTTTGGTCAAATTAATGTTGCGGCAAATTGTTTCAAAGCCGTAGGAACACATCTGCAGCCCTGCTTCGTGATTAAGAGGCCGTTCTGGTGTTTCAGGCGCATGTATGCAACCCGCATTAACACCATGATTCAAGGCTAATTTTACCTTCGCTATAGCAATTAGAGTATTACACTTATCAGCAAAATCTTCGCGTTGTATAAGAGAGACAGAGGTTTTTATTTTCACTGCGTTCGCCGAAGTTAAGTATAAAAAATGGTAAACTAAATGTTTCAAAACTTTTGTTTTTTGTTTTAGGTTTTTAATATAACTGCTTGTTATACTAGATTTTGCAGAACGCAGCGAAAATAATAACAACTATGTATTTCATAAAGCACAAAGAAAATGCTGATATAGGTGATTCGGGATAAAGTGAGCACTCAAAAAAGCCCTCATTAATTTCTATTTTCTGCCAGTTTATATCTTTCCGCGGTATGTAAACGTAAACATTGCCACGTGCTTTAATTTACATAGGCTTGTACAATGTTTACATCTACATTACACTGGGCTGAAAATGTTATCAACAATATCTACTCATTAAATACACGGGTATTGAATAAAATGTATAACCAACAGTAATCTTAGTTATAAATACCTGCGAGTTAACGTCTTTTGATACTGGTTTCTGTGCATCGACTCTAATTTATACAACCCGCACTATTGCCGTTACATATCTCGTAAATATGTACACATGAAAATCGATTTTATAACTCAAAACCGCCACAAAAAAAAAACACTTCATAATGACACACGCAATTTAAGAATTCAAACCTGTTCAGTTATACTGCCATGAACAACGACGCACTGAACAAAAACAACGTATTTTCTTAGTGTATGAAACAAAAAAAAGTTGCTGTTTCTAAATCAAGATACTCATGTTGGCGATCGTAACACATAACAACTTACATATTACCAATGAGGAAACAGTCACTTCTAATACTTTGAATGTATTTTATCATAAACCCATATTTATTGCACAACGGACAAACACAACAACGCTTTCCTCTTGTACCATCATTAAACGCTTCCAAGCTAAGTGGCGAAAACCTAACTCTGATGCCACCTGTCGGTGAAACAATTAACTACGTCAGTGCGCGTAGCGCTAGACGCCTTTCGCTAACAACTGTTGAATTTTAACGGCCCGAATTAAATCACTTTCTACTGGCGCCGTTTAAGTAAACTTATACAGACAGTAAGTATGTCAATATTACCATAAATAAATATATTAAAGTATATAAAATACGAAGAGGTCGATTCCATTTGATGTTCTTTCAGTAATGTTGTATTTAAACATAAAATACACGGAACTACGTGCGATAATTCGCTGCCAACTGTATAAGCAGTAATGTAACTGTTGTCAATGTTGAATTACATACAGCAGCGGCTAGTGATTTTTTTCAAAGGTTAAATCTTTAGTGCTCACTTTATTCCGAATGACCTATTGTGTAGTACTCTTACTGCTATAGCGAAGGTAATATTAACCTAGAATTACATGCTATTAATGCGGGTTGCATACATGCGCCTGAAACACTGGAGCGGCCTCTTAATGGCAAGGAATATTTGTGTATAAGCGTCGCTCGTTTGACTGTGCCAGACAGAATAAGGTTCCCGTGGCATCACACGTCCGTGGTTTGCGGGATGTACAACCAAGACACTGAGAATTACGAACTTCCAATCACTGACAATGAAGAAGAGCTCTAGTCAATACAAACGAGACTGGTCCTTTAGGTGTAATGATATTAACTGCAAGAAATGTCTTCTGGTCATACCTTTTTGTAATTTCAATACTTTTGCAGACAGACGACATTCTTGCTGTATGCAGCATACTATCATACGACAATTCCTTCAAAAATTGGTTTGTCTCTTCCCCCTAACTTTCATGTTTTCTTTTGTTTACATTCCTAAGATATCCAGCCAGGTTTTAGCAGTTTTATAACGAATTCTTTGTAATTTTCGTACACTGTGGTGCTTAAAGACAATATAAAGGCGGAAAAAAACCAAATAGTATCAAAATAACAAAGAAACAATAACATATATGAATATTTTAAAAAGGTTTATACTCAAAAAAGTAATATTTAATTGATACATGTGTGTACTATATACAGTCTCTTCAGGTAGGTAATTAGGGCTGAACGTCTCGCCAACAATAGCTCGGACAGAGAAAAAAGGGAAGGAATCGGCCATGGCCTCTAGTCAGGAACCATTGAAGGATCTTTCAGAAGTATGTAGAGGAATACCAAATATTATTTTAGAGGCTCCCATGCATACACTAAAAAATAAGTACAAAATGTAACGGTTTACAAAAGCTTACAAATCATAGTGTGGATATATACGAAATCAACAGAGTAAATCAGAGAGCATTGTTTCATCAGAAACAACGGATAAACCTAAATTGCGTCCAAAATTGCCACCGTTCAATAAACTTTAGGAAATGCCATTTTTATTTACTTTATCTTTATCACAAGTTTCATATCAGAACGTCAGTTCTTTCCGGATTTCCCAAGAAGCAATACCGTGATTGCACATAATTGCAAGCAGAATAGCCTCTGTCATTTAATTTTCACTGCGCACTAGCAGAAGAAGGCTAGGACAAATACAACGTGCAGTCAGAAATGTGCGGTGGAACGAGAGAACGTGGGGGAAGGAGGAAATGGATAAAATCCGGAAGCGAGCTGGTCTAGGAAAGTATTGGGGAAGAGCGAAGGTCCCCAAGGGATTTCGGACGAGCTATAGTTCCTCGCCGAGGGAGGCATATAATCTGCACCGTCCACAACAACAGAGTCCACACGTTAAGTCCGGGAGGGAGGCCAGGAAAATAAAATTCCCAAGCAGAGGCTTAGCGAGAAATTTATTTCCCCTTCCCCCTGAGCTTAACGCGAATTACTTTGTTTTCTTTCAATAATCGTCGAAGATGGTCTACAAGTCAAGCCAGCCTTTGCATATGTCCTGCTGTAGAAATCCATACGCAAACGACTTCTGATTCTGTGCATGCTGATGACGATGGTCAGAGAGAATTTTGTGGTTTCATTTCCGTAAGATTCGTTTATGGATTCCCGGTACGTTTGCAGTTGTATTACACAGTGCATTAGACACAGACAATAAGAAACCTACTTAATAAAACACAATAACCTAATGTTTTGCTGTAGACTGGGCTAAAAGTAGCTACTCGTGAACGAAATAGTAGAAGTTTTAGGGGGCAAAAGAAAATTGAGTCTAGCTTGCAAGGCATTAAACTGGCGAAACTGTTCCCATTCCCACTAATAAGATGAAAAATCTGTCTCTTAGGCCGCGTTCGTTGCCAAGTTTGATCGTGTTTAAAGCTAAACACATTTGCGAGGTTACGCGACGAAACATAATAAACTCAATGAACTTTCTAATCTCAACAAACTTGAAACCTGAAATGTAATATATGTCGTTGTTATCGCATTTAAACTCCACATTCGTGACATTTTAATTATCATATTGCATCCAACAGCAACGCTGTTATGTGTGTAAAGTGAATATAATTATTTTACACATAAAAGTTAATAATTTAATGAGCGCAAAATGTCGGACCAAAAAGCAGCCATATATTTTACACATGTCGTTACTCCAAGCAGCCAATAGGAGAGAAGCATCGAAGATATGTTGTTGGAAACTACATGTGAAACCAGTTTACTTTGAACGAGAAGAGACTGCGATCTGAACTAGTTCGTTGCTCGTGTAACCGCTCCATAAAACTGAACATGTTTAAGTGAAGTAGTTCTGTATCCAGTGTGACCGCGGCTTAAGACGGCGTGGTACATAATTCAACGCTAAAAGCATTAATCTATAACTGTAGGTTTCTTGAAGCCAATTTGCGAAAATTAAACAATAGCAATCAATCCTAGACAATAGTTTTAGCCAACGTTTTAAACAAAATTGTTTCGAGTGTTACGAACTTCTGAGGCACAATCTCTGACGCCGGAACCTCGTGCATTTAACTGCGGCGCAAGAGATCACGCGTAACGAATTAGTAATTCTGGATAAATATTTACTTATAATAAAGTTGGCAAATACCATTATCTAGGATTGTCATTGAGTATTTTATCCATATTGACTTCGAAAAAAAGCGTAGAAATCGATGTTCTCAGCGTTTATGTATCTATCACGCACGCTTAACTCGTTTAAGAGTCAGTAGTTTTAAGATAATCAGTTACCAAATCTAAATATAAAAATTCTTTCTTAGGTAGGGACTAAATCATTTCAACTTTCTACAGCTAATTAAGTATCGCCTTCCGGATGGCATGTTCCCTATAACTCTGACGATATGCATATAAAATTATTCGTATTGTATTCAGTATTCACGAAATATGAATAAAAATAGGAGGATTGATTTCCAGTTCTGCTACTAATTTTACGAAACACAATTTGAATATTGTTATGTCACATACTTGAATGACCTCTCACTTTTCAAACAAAACCATCGGTTCCCGGGAAGATAATGAAGCGCAGACATCACTGAACGCCATTGTTTTACAGGAGAGAAAAGCCGCAAAAAGAGTAAATACGAGACTTGCTATATACGTGAATGGACACACTGTGAGCCGATAACAAAAGATTCTAAAAATAAGAATTGCATGCATAATTGCTTTCTAGCAAACTATTCTTCACATAACCGTTGAAAAAAGAAAGGCAAGTTGTTGTTTGGGAATACTTCTCTGTTAAAAGTGCTGGTTCTAAAACAAGTTGAACCAGCACATTTGTTTAGCAAGCACGTTTTCAAAAATACAAAAAAAAAAAAAAAAATCAAACTGTTGTAATTAAAAATTCTTGTTAACTAAGAAGACCTAACATAAAATATAATTTAGATAAATAAGAGACAAACGAGTCAACCAACAACCTGGAAAGACTCAAGACTCATAAGCTTAGTCATTTGTTAAATTTCACAGAAGAGTAATCTGGAACTTTCAGGTAAATATACTTTCGTGTGCGTAGTTTGGAGCATTACATTATTATTTTATCTAATGTAACTTTTCTATTGTTTCTGAGAACACGATGGAAGTATACGAGGTCAAACGTAAGGCATTTATTTGAAGTCAGAGACTTAAAGGGCATCTAGCCAATCATCCTCAAAGCCTTGTGCACTGCTTTGATATTTGGGAAGAATAATTAAAGAAACTTGAGCTAATTACTCACTGGCTGCGGACTCGTTGAGTAGCCAGAACCTACCTCACGTTTCGTAGCACGGTATTCGTCCTTGGATTTTTGCACGTTTGTGATTTTGGCCAGCAATAGGAGAAATCGCTATCAAGACTTCGACTGTAAATGTCAGTCTCTTACGCATATACCCGTATGTAAATAAGAAAAAGATTATTTATATACGCCACATTTAGTCCCATCATATGTCATTAAAGAGGAAAGAAATAGCGAAAATGGCTAAAAATTTCATTTTAAGGATTTCGACGTTAAGTTTCCTTACGACATCAGAGATTATGGTATATCGCGAAAATGTTTTGGGCCAACATACCCTTTAAAACACTGTAGTTCTTGCAACATACCTGATTGGGTGATATACTTCTGACACTGTCTGCATACCAATAACAAGCATCACATATTACAATAGCGGGATTCTTATTAGCTCAATCAAATAGGTTTAACAGCTCCAAGTACAAGCCAGTAAGCTTCTGGTAAGCTGAACGTGTGTTGAAACCCAGCAAACAGTCAAGTTTTCCCGCGATAAGTCATCATTAGAGGCACGAGTATTTCGCGTATTCATCTGGCAACAGCCTAGACTTCGCAGTCCTATACGTGTACCGGTTGAAGTCGAATATCCACTGGCTTCTAACCGTTCAATGTGTAGCACGTGATATCCCCACAACTTGTTTCCTTATTTATGACTGGCCTACAATATTCAAATGTGGGTTAAAACCGCTCTCGTATATATTCACAGGAGGAGGATGAAGTATAGGTTATTGACGTTCAATCTGACCTAGAATCAATACGCGAAATAATCGTGCCTCTAGTCATCATCTCTATCTATAGTTCAATCATTTGGCTTTCGACTCGTACAATAATGCCACACTGTTGCAGATCTAACTTGCGTGCTATCGGACTACAAGAACTTCAATCACGACATGGAAGCGAGCCGGTCTTTAGGCCGACACTTTGCTCGCTCATCACTTGCTACATAGTCTCTAAGAGCGAGGAGCTCAACTGGTATATCTTCCCCTCTACAAGTGGGTCTGCAGTAGCCTAATGGCCAGACATCTCGCCGTCCACCAAGGCGATCCGGGTTAGAATCCCGGCGGGGTCGGTCCCCGGATTTTCGCATGTGGGAATCGTGCCGGACGATGTCGTTGGTTAGCGGAAGTTCTCGGAGATCTCCCGCTTTTCCCGCCCTTTCATTCTGGCGCTGCTCCATACTCGCATCATGTCAGCCGTTACCATAGCTGAAGACCTCGATGTAAAGAGGCTGCGTCACCTCATTTGTTAGTAATATTTCGTTTAATAAATTAAGAATGTGACGATTAACTGGCAATGTTTCTTTACAGAAACGTTACATATTACTATTAGGTGCGTGTTATAGATGAAATCGGTACTGTTTATTGTTTGGTGATAGAGAATTTTTATCTTAAAATTGAGATGAGCTTAATAATATAATAGTTACTCTTTAATTTTTCAAATTCAATTTACATAATGAAAGGAAAAGTAATTACCTACGTCCCTATTGAAATATTTTCAGTTAAATATTGCTAAATTTTTTAATGAGGAAGAAATTGAGAAAATTCGTCAAATATCTCACTCATTCCCCTCAACATTCACCTATAAATATGGCCGCCTAGGTAAGCGTATTTTGCGCATCTCAAGCCAATGCAGAGAAGAAAACCTGCTGATCAACAGCATCGTCCGGCACGATTTACAAACGAGGAAAATCCGAGTCGGCCCCTCCGGGAATCGAACCCTGGTCGCCATTACGGGAGGCGAGTGTCGTAACCACTTTGTCACTAGCGGTTCTTATTCTGTGTTTGTAAATCACCCCTTACACAAGGGCACGTCAAGTTAAGTAAACAACTAAAACCAGTCCCTAAAGACACATATTCCGTTCCCAAGTTACCGAGGCTAAGGTTAATTCTACTACAGGTTAGAAAGAAAATACGTTTTCTTATGGGAGAGCTTGGCACAGGGAAAATTTCTGCCACTAGTTTCGCTTTGATCGCTAAGAGACCAGATAAATACGAAACCGTAGTAAAATTAAATTTAAATAAACTTGGAAATTATATTTGTCATTTAATTTAATTTTAAAGTGAAACGTAACTAATTTCGCCTTTTAAATTATCAACTTAATAAATCTTAAAATTTAGGAAAGCTCTGTGATTGGTCAGTTTGGTGCACTACCGATACCAGCGCTCAAGTGGCAGAAATTTTCCCTGTGCCAAACTTATAACATTGATCTTTCTAACCTGTAGTAGAATTAACCTTACCGAGACTAGAGCAATTTTTTTGTGATTGTGTACTTTGATTTAGCAGAAGTAAAAGGTAAAAATACACAAATACAGACAATATAATTGCAATATTGTTAACCACGTAATTCAGGCTTAGCAATAGCCACGCATAAATAAATCATATCACGAGAATTGCCACGCTTATTACAGTAAAAGTGAATTCTCCAAATATAATCATGTATAAGGTCGAAGCGCTTAACACCAACTTCGATGGATACAAGCAATCATTTACAATATACGTGCAACTATCAGTTATTGATATGATTAAGTTTGATTACATTTGCAAACAACTGATTAACTTTAGCAACAGCAGTTAAATGTTTAAAGCCACATCTGAGTGTGATGTTACACGCGTGTAAAGAGGTATTAATGGGTTTATTGATTAAGTTTTTTTGGGCAGGGTAAGGGCATGGCACAGGGAGATAAAAAGGGAGGATTCATGGAACACACGGTGAAATGCAGATACATTCGATTTCCAAAACAATTTCCCTAAAACCACTAAGGATTTTTTTGATTGAAAATTAAAGTCGAAAAAATAAATAAACTTGTCAGCAGCCATTGTGAAACGCATTACACATGTTGCATATGAACAGAAGTTGTGGTAAAAATTAAGATTTTTTTGTGAATTACATGCAGATCTTTTTCAGTAAACTTTAATAATCGAGCAATCTTAAAAATATTTCGCATAAGCCAACTTACTCGGCATTGTGCAAACATCACATTCCTCCCCTCCCCCTCTTAAAAAATTTATTTATGCAGCTAAAACAACTTTTAGCGAAATACAATGAGCTCACAGATTTTCAGGAAAACCTCAAATTGTGATCGACTCGATACCCAGAAAAAGGTAAGGTGCACGAAAAAATCACGGTCAACGCAAAGAAATTTCTCGCCGGACTATTATTCCTCGACAAGGGTATAATTTGCAAAACCGGAACGGAAAGACTTGCATGCGAAGACAGTCTTTATGTGGTCTTGAACACTAAACAATGCAAACTGCAGTCTCATCCGTGACAAACACATCCTAAACAAATTAAATGCTGCTGCTGATGTATATGCGTATGTGTAGGTTACGTCTTACATTTCTCTCAGTCAGCATACTTTGCAAATCACTATGATAGAAAGTTTGAACGTCACAAACTTCCGTGTTTTTTTTTTTAATGAGAAGGCAAACACTACAAAGAATTTTTTTTTATATTTGCAGCCTAAGATTAGTTTTTATAATCCTAACACAATGCTTCATTTGTGGTAGATCAAGCCAGCCTACACGCCAAAAATGAGAAAAAATTATGGTAATTAACAAAAGTGAATATGTCAATTCAAGAAGCAGACTTATCTATCGATACCATACCTCTAGTACTATCAGTAGGGACAGGAAAATTTCGCGAATTAAAATACACGCGTACTAGAATCCAATACCCTATACGTATTTAAGCCCCGTCTATTTTATCATTGTCTGTTGTTCCACTGAGTAGCAGTTAGTGGAAAAATGGACGGAGCTTAAGTATGCATAGGATAGCTGGTTCTAACAAATAGGTCATTGAATTGGCAAAATTTTCCCGTCCCTAGCTACCAGAGATCACATGGCAACGTGCTGAGAAATTTTAACTACTTTAGTACTTCAACACACTAATAAAAATATACTTTTAGTGTAAAAACTCAGTTCAAGCATTTATTGCCAAAACATGTATACAAAAATTGGCTAGATTATAATTCAGAGCAGTGGCGGCTCGTGGGTTGTTGGCAGGCAGGGCTACAGTTGCCTAGAGCTGTACAAGGTTGTGCGCTGGTTGACTCTACAGCCACTGACACGCTGATGTGCAGGTGCCCCTTACTATTGAGTGGTCACAACAGATCTAGTAGCCGGCAAATATTTCATGGTCGTTGGTCTACGGCGCGTTCATCAAGCGTGTACAGTTCCGATTATCTGCAGCCCCACCTGGCAACAACCCACGAGCCGCCACTGATTCAGAGTATCCTCGATACTTGTGAGTGCCCACAAAATACCGACGTAAATGTGCTATGGTGCAACACACAGAGGAATCGGCTCTCTGACGAGTGATAAAGCATATTCCCGTAATTTGTGGGCCTAAATATCGCGCGTAAATACTAATTGTGTAATATCACTCTCCGGTTCACATCTGCAGCGAAATAACGAGAAAACTGATTGGATGGCATTTTACGCAAACATAAACCATCGACAGAAATTAATCCTGTGACCAACTATTAATTTTGCAATGTGCATTAGTAAGTAATAATGCATACTCTAAAACTGCCCGATATTACATTGTTATATGGTAATAGGTTAGCGTACAAAAGACCATTCGTGGTAATGCAAGAATTCTCGCACGAAGTGTTGGAAATGTGGGTGGTGAAATACGTATTGTATGTACAATAATTAAAACCTATTGCCATATTAAATGCTTCCAATCAGACATAAGGTCCACTTGGCTAGGTTACATTTCGCATAAATGGATTCAAAGATAAATATAAAGACAACGTCAAAATTAAGTACACGAATTAAACACATAATAATAGTTACAAACAACATTTTCCGAAATAAAATTTTGTTTATACTTTATTTTAAAACGAACTCGTGAAAAAATTATTTATTATAGCTAAAACAATTACGCTACCCAATCAAATAACATTGAGTTTATTAAATATGTTGCGCATTTTTGTTGGTGCAAATGTATTACATTCTTTGAAAACAAATCTAAGGGTTCTCAGACAGTTTTATTTTCGTTCTTTTTAGGCTTCTTAAACATACTAAATGCAAGCGTGTTTTAAAAACGCATGAACTGTAAAGTAACTCAGGGGTCAGAGGAAAAACCAGTCATACAGGTTATTTACGTAAAGTTAATTATAATATAAACTTTTTTAAAGAAACTTATTGCTCATTACCGACACTAAAAAATGACCAACGAAAAATAATCCCTGCTGGAATATTTTGTTGCACAGTTATTCAAACATTATGGCTTCCTGAAGTGTTGCATCTCTCCCAAAATTACCTTACTAAAAAAAATTTGAAAAAATAAATTAAAAAAACCAAACCAGCAGTAAAATTTATGAACGCTTTTATGAATGATTTTACTAATGCACTAGCTAACTTCAATCAACTACAGTACATTTACAGCTTTTCTGTGCTTGTACACTCTAATTGTTTGTAAAATGTACAAAGAGTATTTTTGTACATTTACAAACCCTTGGAAAAGTACAAATAGTTTTATTGTAAAATCATTAGTTTGTAAAGTTACAATGGTAAAGTTTGTAATATTATAAAGAAATTCCTTGTACTTAGCCTATACCAACAACTATTGTCCTGCCTGAATTTTTTTTTTTTTTTTGTAAAAATGACCAGGCATTTATTTTGTTAAGTGTACAAAAATTTCCCTTGTAAAATGATTCGTTTATAAAGTTACAAGGATTTTCTTTGAAAAAAAGTATGAAAAATTTATACTCTGCCAAAATCACAGTTTCGCGGAAATTACACAGTTATACAAAATCACATATTCTGGAATAGAGTGAATTTTTATAATGAGTGCATACTTAAAAATAAAAAAGTATGAGTATCACAGAACTTACTGTAAATTTGAGTACATATGAATAAACTAAAACTAGATGGTACCGCAGTCAAGTTGGTCTAGAAGAAGGATGCGTAGTAGCTTACCTAAGCGCGGAAATGCGGGTTCGAATCCGACTGTATCCTTCAAACGATTTTATTTATTTTCAAAATGATTTCATGTAATAAGTTTATTAATATACGAGTTACGTGTAGTTATTAAAATAATATGTATTTAAAATTTAATTTTTTCCTTATTGCAAGTACAACCACAAGGCTATCATTGGTAATTTTACAAACATACACTTTGGACGACAACCTTTGTAGTTTTACTAGGGATTTTTTGAAAACTGGCCTTCCAAAGAATTTCTTTGTAAAACTGCAATTAATGTTTTACAGTGTAGGGCCGCGTGTTAATCGTGAGAAGTTTTATGATTGGGCTAGTTAGCGTTAGGTTGCTCCTATACTAAGCGTCTATGATAGAGGTCAATTGAGGACCTCAGTTTCGAAAGCCACATTTTGTTTGTCGAATTCTCAGAGAAAAGACTGTAAATAGACTTGCAGGAAACCGGATTTTCCATAAAACCAAAGGTCACTAGTGCAGCTGGGAACTTGCGACTTTTCTTAGCAGAGAATTGACACAATTTAGCTTCAGTAACTGAGACAGGCATTAACTAAGGTGCCGAACCTGAGCTGCAATATTTTGTGAAACACAATTAGTAAATGACAACTTTGCGCAAATAAAATACGGAATCCTTGTTAACACCGCATACATTTATTTCGTACGTCCCGCACTGTTGCAAGAATAATTGAAATAACCGTCACATGCAAATGACAACATACGTCAATTTAAAACTATCTTGATAAACTTTTCTTCAGGTACAAGGCATTATTAATATAGAATTTGCAGTTTATTGTTGTCTTGAGATCACACTTAACACTAGTTGCACATCGTAAACGAAAGCAATACAAAGCACTGTCCTGGTGGCCGCTTGATCTGGCGCCGAACAGAAAATTAGATAAATTGGAAATATGTAGTATATAATATATATTATACATATATATCGTTGTGGTCACCGACATTCACATTTAATCTACGCATGTAGTGATTATTACTTACGATGCTACTTTTTTTTATTGAAAACTGGCAGAAAAATACAAATTTGCTGAAGGTAAAAAATAATAGAGGCATTCAACAGTCCTCACCTTATCGCGAATCGCCTATACCCAACTTGTTGACAAGAGTACGACAGTAATAAATATAAGCAAAATAAAACCACAACAGCAGCCAGGCTGCCAAATCAAAAAATATTTTTCTTCCCTCGCATTTATTCCTCTTGGCCTTTCCAGACCTTCATTTCATTCTTTACGAGGACGTGGTACATAATTCAACGTTAATGCATCAATCTATAGCTGTAGGTTTCTAGAAGCCAATTTGCTAAAGTTAAACAATAGCAATCCTACACAATAGTTTTAGCCAACGTTTTAAACAAAATTGTTTCCTGTGTTACGATCTTCTGAGGCACAATCTCTGACGCCGGAACCTTGTGCATTTAACTGTGGCGCAATCACGCCTAACGAATTAGTAATTCTGGAAAATATTTATTCATAAAGTTGGCAAATACCATTATCTAGGATTGTCATCGAGTATTTTATCAATATTGGCTTCGAAGAAAAGTGTAGAAATCTATTTATATTTTCAGAGTTTATACATCTACCACGCACTCTTAATTACTCAGTTTTCTTATATTTCAGCTGCTAAGTAAGTATATTATCCCCCCCCCCTCAAAACACCCTTCTATTAGAGGTACGGGTTCCGTCATTGCAACAAAACAGCACTATCTGTTAGTCATGTATTCACGCGGAGAGCCTTGTTGTTGCATGTCTTATTCAACCATCAATATTGGCCGACACATTCGCTTGATGCTTGGAAACATTTTCTATTACCTTCCAAAGTTCGCCGGCGTCTACTGAAGATGTAAGCACGATGAAGCAAGATGACTGTAAACACGCCCTCGAGCAAGCTGTCTCCAGGGTCGCACACGAACGAGAGGTGCCCGGCCGTTTCTCCAGATGTTATTTGAATAACACGTGGTGCTCTGGCGCGTATTGGACGGCTTCGAGCAAGGCCCCGCCCAGTTTTCGCCCTGGCGTAGGGCGGCAATCACTTTCGCCTCTCGCGCCGGCTGCGTTCTCCAGATCGGAAGCCGATAAATTCGTATCGCCGGGAAGAGGGAAAGGGGGGTGTTGAGGAATGGGGGAGGCGATACACGGTCGGCAAATGGAGGAGAAATGTGTCGCTAGGTGGTGGGCGACGGGGAGTTGAAAGTGGGTGGGTGGAGAAGACGTCGAGGTGGATGCCGGGAGAGAGGGGAAGGTGGCTAAATGATTGATGCATTAAACGCCTTCGGCACAATTCCTCCAACCTGCGGCAGTTGCGGCTAGATTCTCCCGGTGGACGAAAGAACTACAACGTGAGGCTCTCCCAGCAACAACGTGCTAGCGGCACAATAGTCACTCGTGTTATAATCAATAATAATTTATAAGGGCATCACCTATCATCCGCTTAAAATGCGATGCAGTTTTTTCGTAAACACGTTTTTTTTATGAAACTACTCGACATGTGCCCATTGAGATAATGTGAGAAAAGAAAATGCACTTAAAAATGACGGAAAAATTAATTTAAAAACGTCAAATCGATTAGAAAAAAAACGTTTCGGAGCCCCTCAAAATGGTTACAAACAGCGTTCTTCAACCTGTTGTATGTGAAAAACTACTCACAGGATTCATGCGAAGAGAAGAGAGTTTGGTCAGTTTTTCAGAAATAATAAAACGCGCATTTATTGCTAATGGTCCTAAAATAACATCAACACGAGGGGTTGAAAGTTTCTGAATACCCGTAACATTTGCCGTGGCAGAATGGTCACACCTATCGCCTCCCACCAAGGAGATCCGGGTTCGATGCCCGGCTGGATCGGTTCCCGAATTTTCGCACATAGGAATCGTGCCGGACGATGTCGCTGGTCGATGGATTTCCTCGGGGATCTCCCGTTTCCCCCGCCTTTTCATTCCGGTGCTGCTCCATACTGGCCTCGTTCACCCCTCACCAGCGCTAGACATCGATGTTGAGGGCTGACCAAAATCTCTCACTCACTCCGTAACATTTGGGAAAATTACTTGACATACGCTTGAAAGGGCGTGGTACATAATTCAACGTTAAAAGCATTAATCTATATCTGCAGAATTTTTGAAGCCAATTTGCGAAAATTAAACAAAAGCAATCCTAGACACACTAGTTTTAGCCAACGTTTTAAACGAAATTGTTTCTAGTGTTACGAACTTCTGAGACACAATCTCTGATGCAGAACCTCGTGCATTTAACTGCGGCGCAAGAGATCACGCGTACTGAATTAGTAATTCTGGATAAATATTGACTCATAAAGTTTTCAAATACCACTATCTAGGATCGTCATTGAGTATTTTATCCATATTGGCTTCGAAAAAAGTGTAGAAATCAATTCGTTTATTTATCTACCACGCAGTAAGTGTTTTTTCTTGTGGTACATCTATGAGATATTGATGGCAAAGGTTGACAGACTTTAATACGTGAGTACTGTACTGAGAATTGGGAGGACTGCCATCGAGGTCTTCAGCACTGGCGAGGGGTTACATGATGCATGTAGCAGGCCAGATTATTGTCGTTGAACAACTGACGTTCCCGAGGCTGGTTGACGTGTAACAAGGTCCATCCAGCACGCCAACTACAGCCACAATCACCTGTACCTACAAGGGTCGACGTGAAAGTGAATCCCCGGTCACTAAACCTACCTGCCTGGCGCGTCTGCCCTGCAGCACCATGTCCGTGTTGACGCACATGTCAAACATGCGAGCGAGCAGCGTGACGTGGCAACGACGTCCTTCACTCCGCGTGGATTAGCTCACGTTAGAATCACAACAGCGTGCGGGACGCGACAAGAATGGCGTGATGCGGCACTACAATTTCTCGTTATTGCGAACACATGTTTGGCTGCCACACAACAATACTTATCACTTTACGGACTGGACACGTTTTCTGGAGATGAAGACAGGATAGAACGTAGTCGCCTATATATACACTGTAGAGATGCCAGCAATATTGGTCTCCATGTTACCTACTATACATCGTTTTATTGGTTCACACCATATCTGACACACCCACTGTACTGGACGCCGTTCATTATTGGTCCCCTTAAATACAATTTGTCAGTGTTCCGATAAAAAAAAACCAACATAAACAATATGTTATTTAAACAATATCATGGTAATTTCAGCACTAACCTGACATTTACTTTTGTTTACAATAAACTGTGGTTTACGAGTTTGTATAGTTTTTTACACGATAACGGTAAACACCGGCAAGACAACGACACTGAATTCTTCTTCGGGGACAAAGAAACGTTCATTAAAGTTCTGCTCGAGCGACATTCTGGCATAGTCTTAATAGTGTTAAAAAAAATAATAACAAAAATACACAGTAGTTCTATGTTACTACGTACTAATCTCTAGCACGATAGTCATACAGGATGTCCCATAAGTAGTGACGGAAAAAATTCGCGGGTTCGTTAACCTGTAGGCTATTATAGCCTCCAAGAATGTATGTGTATTCATGCAGACAGCGTTCAGTAGCTGCTCGCTGACACGGTTATATGGGCCTGTCTTGAGTTAAATGTTTATTGTTGGCTTAGAGACTTACACGAGGTGTCAAATAAGTCTAGGATCAATTATGAAAGTGACGTGAACTTACAGTTGGCGGAATTCTAGCTTGTGTCTAAAAGAAAACGTCAGGAAACATAGGGAAAATACAAAGTTACAACATGTGTTCGAATTGTCCACCATTCTGACCAATGCAATGGCGTGGAGAACACCGCTTCAATGATTCGCTCCTGCAGATGAGCACGGGATAGAATTTTCTCAACGTAAACAGTTTCCTCTGTGTTTTCTGACATATGGGACTTCCTGTAGATGTTTATAGTATTACAAAACTTTACTTTATTTGTAATATATTTTAAATACCCGCTGCCATCCCGAAAAGTAAAAATACTCAATAATTAGGCCTACACGTTCGCATAAAAATTTTTTACGGTTTGCTTATAACAAAGAAAAATCTCTCGTTGAAAAAAAAACATGGCGTTAAATACTATAAAAACTGTGAACAAGTACGTATTTTCATTATGCAGGAAGAAAATATGAGATATTGTTTTAGAGTCCCTGTAGCAATATAGTCTCCTTTTCTCAACGCACAAAATGGCTTTCTCCAGATAAAAAAACTGATTTTAATTTAATAAGTACATACCTATCTCTGTTCAAGCTACGGATCTCAGGTACACACCGCCTACGTACTGACCAAATTTTTTTTTTTCACTTATCCACGCTTTTCCTGTCTGGCAGCTATACTGGACGAATCGAGGACGGCTTGTGTTAGTTCTGTATTGTCTGGTTTTACCTTATAAAACTGTAAACACAATTTTTTTTTTAGTTGTCTGAAAAGTGAATACAGTAGAAAAATTACTACATACCACGAAAATCAACTTTACTATTATATTTTTTAAACAAAATAAACACTATTCTAAATATTGGTTCTTGATATCAACTGATTTTCGGAGTGGAACTAATGGCTTCCAGTTAGAGATAGGAAAAATTCGCGACTTCAATGACTTGCATGTTAGACTCCAGAGTCCCATGCAAACTCAAGTCCTGTATATTTGTTCATTGTCTGTTGTTCCAATGAGTAGCAGCTGATGGACAAATGGTCGGGACTTAAGTATATAAAGGACAGTGGACCTAACATGCAGGCCATAGAATTCGCCATTTTTTCCTGTCTCTACTTCCAGTACCCCAATAATTTTTGTACAGGTATGGCCGTCGCCTCTCATTCCAGCCGCTTGGCTCAGTATTTACAGCTCCTGACTGCTGATCAAGGGTCCCGGATTTGATTCCTGGCCAGGGTGGTCAATATGTACAGTTGCCTCTCCAGGTGGGTAGGACTATAGTCCTGGTGTTGTTTTGTCCCTTAATCCCCATACTGTGGACGTCAATAATGAACCTTCGCATAATCCCCTCGCCTTGTCGGTCATTTGGGGGGGGGGGGGGGAGAGAGTCGTGGTTTTCATCACGCGGAGTCCTCCGTGGTTCTAAACCTGCCTTCGGGCGTAGCACCACTCATCATCATCATCATCATCATCATCATCATCATCATCTAAATTAATATATTTAGGGAGCCCTGTTTTCCGTGAAAAGAATCTTTCCACTCTTTATTAGTACCTCAAGTACACTTCTGCAATTCTACTTCGGGGTTATTGTCAGCGTATCTTTGTGAAGAACCGTATCTCATTTGACTGAGCCAATTACAATAGCGTTCCTGCAACAGCATACGCCTGTGATTTGCCAGCAGAATCCTAAGGCTTATGGGAGCTAAACTATCCTATCACTGGCCACGAAGCAGAAGTGCACGTTAGGCACCGAAAGAAAGCGGGGCAAAATTCTTTTCATGAAAAACAGAGGTCTCTAAATACTAGTATTCATCCAGACACCAGAGTCTTGATGCCACTCCGCTCAGCGAGAACGTCAAACCACCGCGCAGAAGTTTATTTATAACTCGGAGGGGAAGAAAGGTTATATTTTCCCAAAGACGTGTCCGTGCGTGGAAGGTCAGGTGTGTCGTGACCTGATGATAACTGAAGGGATGAAGCCTTGAATTAAATATCCACAGTGGCGTGTAGAGTGGCCGTGTTCCGCGCGGGACCCTCTCGCCAGGGGATGTAGGAGGGCTGGAGGATCGATACTTGCTTCTTCTTCAACCCCTGGCACGTGCAAGAAACAGACCGGCACGAGGAGGTGCCAGCCTACACTGCAAACAAACTTCCTAAATCTGTGGAGTTCGGGTAAAGGGGTATGGAAAATTCGCGCATTCTTTTAGACACGAGCTAGAATTCCAGTTAGTGTCATTTTCGCAGTTGACTTATTTGACACTTCCTAGAAGTATATGAGCCAATAACAAACATATACCTTAACGTGCCCCATACTACTGTATCAGAGAGCAGCTAATGAACAGATGTAGTCTGCTTGAGTGCACATATATTCTTGGAGGCTAGCCTACATGTCAGTGAACCCGCGAATTTTTCCTGTCTCTTGTAATAGAAATTTAATAACTCGTGCACAGTATGAAACACTTAGGGCATATCTATAAACGGCTTTCGAATGACAACCAACTGCTATCCGCATAAAGAAAGCATTGGTGAGCAGTTGGTTGACATTCGAAAGCCGTTCATAGATACAGCCCTTAATCTTCAGCTTGTAAAGAGAGCCAATGTTTAGCACTGTAACTATGCTAGTCTGATAACACCAGTCTGTATTCGACTGTTTCCTAAAACTGTACAGAGCCACAACTTTATGGCGAAAATTTATTTATTTTTTCACCAATTTGTTTCAATGTCTTATACGCACATCTACAGCTCTGCTTCATGATCAGCAATTAGATGTTTGAAGTCTCACTTGTCTCGAGTTTTTACTGGCAAATCACAGACGTATGGTGCCACAATAATCTTACTCTGATTGGTGCAGTCACATGAGAGACGTGTTTGAACGTGAAACAGATCTACAGATGTGCCCGTACGACAGAAACAAAATAGTGCCAAAATATTTTAGCGGCAAAGTCGTGGCTCTATGTATAGGAACGTAACTGTTGGATGTATAAGAATAAATACTATTCCTACTTTCTTTACACTCCTATACGTCGACATGGGAAGTTTTCATATATTTTGTAGAGCGTAGCCTCTCTTCCGTCTAACCACACGTAAATACCACGCCTTTAATACAGCCGAAACGTTCGCATATTAAATCATGTATATATATGCCTCTATGTATGAGCGTACGTATAATGCACGGAGAAAAAAAGTATTTTAGTGAATTGTTACAAAAACCTTTTTTCTGTTAAAATACGAAAAAAAAATATATATATAAAGTTTCCAAAAATAGATTCCGTTTAGAGTACTTAGTATTGCAGTAGCAATCCACACAGTACTGACAACCATTGTTGAACAAATTTTAACACAATGTTGGTACATACATGTATGCTATATGAGTATCTATAAGAAGGTATGTATTAATCGATGTATGGCACGTCTCAATCAATGTATGACTCGTATAGGTGGTTTGGAATAAAGTGAGCACTTCTGAAACCCTAGTTGCGTTATTATTTTCATATTATTTACAGTTTCCTGCCCCTTTTTAACGTAAAGTTACCTAATTATCAATCATAGTGTATAGATTGTACAGTATTCGAACGTTAACAACTAAGGTCACAATAAATATTCTTATTTAATTAAAATTCTAAACACGATGGTATTAAGTGCTCACTTTATAGTTAACCACCTATACGTGATTGTATGTGCATATGTATCTAGGACACATTTGTATGCAACTATGGAACAATATCTGCGTGTGTGTTCTGTGTGCTTGTGAAAATATCCACACACACAGAGCTGTTCGTGGTTTTTCTCCCAGCTTTTCTGATATTCTGAGTGATTTAGAGGTAGTAAAAACCAATCCCAGGCAATTTCAGGTAATTTATTTACAAAATATAATAAATACGTTACTTCTATTGTTCGCTTTTAACAACATTTATATTTTGAGACACTTCCGTATAATACTGATACGCCTCAGTCAATTAAATAATTTTAATTAAATTGAAACAGTATTTACATACCGTTAGTAACTAAACTATGCACATAGTTTTTTTCTCCAAAACAAGGGTACGAAAGCTGGCGCAACTAAATGAAGAGACAAACTCTACGTGTAATTTATAAGAAAATTCTATATTTCGGACATATTCTACTAGATATCACAGAAAATTCTCACATTAAATTAATGTAAATATGTACCAAAAATTAAGAAAGACCATTTTTTTTTTGCTACTCTGATTTGTAAGCAAACTGGCGAATACTTTTTAAAAAATAAAAAGTCAGGTACAGTTTTTAATGCATTAAAAAATTTGTGGACAAAAAGTGAATAAACTTTTTGCCGTCCACTAGTTTTATTTTAAAAAGTTACGTACAGTTTAAGTTATTAAAAAAATTGTGGACAAAATGTGAATAAATGATTCCCCGTAAACTAGTTTTGTGTGATAACATAATTCTTTGCCCAGGTTTATACAGAATAATTACCCTTGCTGTAGAAACAGTTTTAAGAAACACATTAACTAACACCAGCTACTTATTACCTATCTAAAATGCATAGTAAAAATAATAAAAACCGTTTCTTTCTACAAAATTAATTTAATAATATGACGTGAGTCTACATTTTCGAGAAATCAAGAAAATCACGTAGACAACTAAAGCTACAGTGTATCGCCCAAAGTAAAAACATACGAAACAATTAGAAGGAACTATGCACATGCTTTTGACATACAGTACATATATGGGTAAGTTGAATAAATGACATTTCATTTTACGATTAATAATTTCAGATATCAAAAATAACACATGCATAGGCCTATATGTGAAGCACCTGCAACAATTTACGTCCGATGCCAAAGGCAGAGCGGGAAGAACGAACATCACTACATTTGATCTTAAAACTAATTTTTCCATCATAACGGAGGAATTAAACGTTTTATTTTTTGTAGAACTCTACGGAAGAAGATAACTCATAAAAATCCTTTACGTAAACAGTCTGAATATGTACGTGCTTCTTTGTAAAGAGCTTTGATTTATTATTCTTTATAAAATTATTTACCTGAAATATTTACTGCATTAAATATAAGTCGAAAGATATGTTTAATGGGAACAAATCCATGTGAGTCAATGCACAAACCAATGGACGTTGTTTTAAAAAATTACACTACGCCATAGGTGACAGTGATTCATTCATTTACGGTAGACTTGCTATTAAGTCCTGAAAAGTTAAAGGATATATTTCAAAGAAAATTATAAGTAAAAGCGAAGAAAAGTGCAAACGGCACAGAAAAAAAAAACTAATAGTTGCAAACACCAACGCTGCAACCAAGTTCTATCATCTTACAAATAGAGAGCAGTGGCGGATGAAAACAGAAAGATAATTCACCTGGCGGGCGGTTGGATGTGCAAAATCGCTGGGGGGAAGGATCGTAAAAATGACAGTTCTGAAAGTTTCCGGCGACAGGTACGAGTTTCGGAGATTCAAAGGGGGGTGAAAACGTTTTTCTTATCCCCTGGAACGTGATGGAAAACTTCCCGAAAATTCGCAGTTCCGCAAGTACGGGGGAAAAGTATAACGTTGTAGAGAGATGGAGCAGGGGAAAGATTTTGGTGAGGAGGGAGGAGAGGTCAAAGGTAAGTTCTGGCCCCTGTATCAGAACCCCGACGTCGCTAAGTTTCGCCAGGAGATGAAAGAATGTCTGACACGGCTGTAATGCAGTTTGCAATCGTCGTATGTTATCGCCTCACTCCCCGCCGTCTGCTGAGCTCGTGAAAAAACAAAAAGGAGGAACAGGTAAGGAACTGGGAAAAAAAGTGTGTGTGTGTTGATGCGCGCGCGTGTGTATGTATGTGTGTGGAGGGTAAAAATCTTCAAAGCTTCGAAATCGAGCAGTAGTAAAAACACCGGTCTCGATTTCGGAAGATCCTGCTTTTCATTCTAGGTCCTGGCCATTTCAATGGTATCGAAAGACGACACCATGCGAACGCTGGAACAGTTCCTTGGCCATCGCCGATATATTTCCCATTTCAAGTCTGTATTTAATGATATTGCTGTTCATATGTTCAACAACTCACTACCCACACACCTCGAGACAGCAAAACAAGTCGGGGAAGGAAGTAACTATGTTACATTCTGTCGTGTTTCAAGTGGGATGGTTACTTAAAACCATAATTTTAATAAAATTCATCCATAGCATAAATTATATGTTAATTATGTTTTTAAAAAGGTAAGGAGGGAACAGAGACTGTGTAAACAGTTATTTTAATAGCTTATTTGTTTACATATCCTTAATGTTTTGATCTGTGTAATTAGAATTGGAGAAAATTAATTATTTACTGGTATCAGGCTTACATCAGTACATAATACTGAGTCTGCTCACTTAAGCTTTAAAATAATATGTTAAGTAATGCTTTATGTCACTACTGGCTCCGAATTTCAAAATTAAGTCATAATAATTAAGTTTCAAATAAGCAAACATGAAATCAGCAAACATAATGAAACTAAATAATATACAGGGAAACTACATGTCACGGGCTAGGGCAGTAAGTATACAGATACCAAATACAAAATATTTTTGTGTCTTAAAAAATTTTAAAACGTACGAAAAAATCTAATTTTAAGAATTATTTTAAAAATACTAAACGTTGTTTGAATGGGCTTGCATGTTTACGTAAAGCTCTAGCCAGTGACATGTAGTTTTGCTGTAATTTTGTTCGTTTCATTATGTTGATTGTTTTTTTTTTTTGTGGGGGGAGGGGGATTATGAACTAAATACATGTAAATCTTGACTTTGAAGTGGTGTTGTGGGAAAACTGGCTGAGCTAATTTTTTTTTGTAAGAGAATAATGTATTCCCATGTAACGTCTCGAAAACTAACGCTGTTCAAACATATATACATTTCTGATATTTTTCATCTAGAACGTTTTTAAGGCGGCCGCTTACCTGGATATATTTCCCGTGTTTAAGACTCTGATGCAAGGAGGAGATGAGGGCGATACCGACATGTCCCATCGTCACTCCGAGAAAGCAATTAACTGTTATGCTGGGTTTTCATAGCACTGCGTTGACTATTATTAGAGATGACGGCATATCGCGGAAATGTTCTGTGTCAACATACCCTTCAAAACACTGTGGGTGATGTGCGTCTGCAACAACGTATCTCTCTGCGGATCAATAACAGCCATAAAATATTACAATAGCGGAATCCTTACTCGCTCAGTCAAATAAGGCAACAGCTCCAAATACAAGCTAAAGCCAGTAATCTTTTGTTAAGAAGAACGTGTGTTGAAATTCAGCAAACAGTCAAGTTTTCCCACTATAACCCATAATCTCTAACTATCACAACGCAAGACGTCATCGAAAATTTGCTTGCCTGTAGTTATTCAATCCTGAGGTATGGATGTCAACAAAACCCCTTCACAAGTAAAACGTTTGTACGTGTAAATGTACTGCCCGCGCGCCAGCTCTAGGTCCCTGGCGGGTATGCGTTTTTCGTTCGTAAATATATCGACAATATAACGAGGCTGACACCATGTCGACTCACATACTAGCCGAAGTAACGTCATAAGTTGGGATGAGTTTGCTACTGTTTTACTGTGGTCTACGTGACGTTTACGACGAAAAATGCACACACACCAGGGACTCAGAGCTGGCGCGCGGACGGTAAGTTACGTACTTTGATAATTCCTAGAAAGACCCATTCGACCACAACATTAATGACCTGTTGTTTCCTGGAGATAAAAAATTCTTTGCAATCCTGTTAACGACCTTGTTCCAAGGTCGAGACCTGTTAACATCTGAATTTCAAAATTGAGCAGCACGAAACACTGTAACCTGAAACTGGCATCATTTTACTAGGGCATTGTGATATTGTTGAGGAGCCTTTAAATACCCGAATTTCCGAGTGTCCAGATTAGTCAGGATCCAAGAAAGATTATTACAAAAAGAAGTCAACAAGCGACCATGAACAATAAAATTGAATATCTGGCGACGTTCATACGAAATATTTCGGGAGGTGGAAAATTTTTAGACGTGTGCAGCTTTACATTTGTTACAGAATGCTTAAGTATTCAGTACCGTGGTGCCTTTTATGTAAGCATACTCAGTTCGTTTTGGCTACATGAGGCTCTAAACGTGGATGTCGTGTCCAGTTGGTTACTGCTTCCTATAGACCATTACCAATTGGCCAGCCTCATTATATCGAATTTGTCGCCATCCTTGATTAAAAACGATTTGCCGCAACATTGCTGGTTTGTGCGTTTCGATTCTGCCTGGCACGTGGTCATTTCGCTTCTGCGTGTATGGTATTCTTGAGTTTATGCGTTAAGGGGTATGGTAATGCACGATGTCGAACGGACGACTGTAATACTCGATGGTTAGAGGTACGTCAATTTCGCGCATTCATCTGGAAACAGCCTAGACTTGTTAGTTCTATACACCCAATGGCCACAATCGATTATCTATTGACTTATAACCGTACAAGCAGGTAGCAAGCGATAGCACTTCGCATTATTTCCTTATTTACTACTGGCCTGCAGTAGTCAAACGTGTTTCGTAACAGCCGCCAGCAAGTCACAGACATGACAATGAAGTATACATAATTGGCGTTCAACTTGACTTGGAATGTATCTGCGAAATTTACGTACCTCTATCGATGGTCAATGAAATTTGAACTACTCATCAAAATTCGATGAGATTTTTACCAAGTATATATTTTATCAACGGACGTTTATTTATTTATATAGTACTATGCGGTAGTGTGCTCAGCTTTCGAGTAAAATAATTGTAAACCGTTTTTAGAAAACTAAGAACTTGAAACCACAAAATCTACAAAAATGGAAAACTGTAATTTGGATAATATGAAATATGATAATATCTAGACCTCTATAGTAACCGAATTTAAAAATATTTTCGCGTTTTAATTTTAAAATAATACTTTAATATCCGAAAATCTCCGCGCGAGAGGTTTACGTATGTTATCACAGACAATGACACGGAGATGCAAATGTGTACACAATGCACTGAAACAAATTGGCGTAGAAATCCTTTCACCAAAAAAATAAGGATCTCTAGTCTCACCTACACAGTAAAATGTTTTTCTTGCGGTTGTTTGGATTGCGGTATAGCCATCTTCCTCCACAACATCAAAAAAATAAAAAAAATAAAAAAATAAAAACTTTTTTTTTTTTAATTACTAAAATAATTTTACTGCGGTAAGTTACTTTTTATTGTTCAAATTTAAAAGAAAATTTTCTTATTGCGAAAAATATTTGTGCTATGGCAAAAAAGTGGTTTTAGAGTAAGTACAAGAAAAAAAGCAACATCCAAATAAATCTAATTGCCTATAACACAACGGGAAAAAAATTGCCCAAGCTTTTTGTTAACGTGCTGGAAATAATTAATGTTTAAAAAACCATTGTTTTCGTTAAATACTTCGTAGTTAAAAATTTCCGAAGCAATACATACACAACTGGGCAAATGTTACGGTAAACATTAATTTTACGCAGAATTTGTTCTGATTTAAACAGTTCATTATTGGCGGAAAGCAACGCCAATCAGTGCATCCTTTCTGCATTGTGTGCTCATTTTAATAACTCAGGGTTAATGGATATGAAATAAAAAAAAACTGATGTGTGTCTGGTTCGACCTACTGGTCGCAGCGGGACAGTTTATTACCGATATCTCCGCTGTCAATAAACGTTATGAAAGACAAAACACAAAACAACGCGTCCAGGTTGCAAAAGTCGTCGCTGGTGCTACAAATGATTGCCATGAGAGCAGAACTCATTCCATGTATAACATCGTAAGAAGGGACAGGAAAATTTCGCGAATACAAAGACCTGCATGTTAGAACCAATACTATCCTATGAATACTCAAGCTCCGACCTTTTGTCAACTAGTTGCTATTCATATTCAGTGGAACAGCAGACAATGAACGAATAGCCGGGGCTCGAGTAAGCATAGGACAATGGATTCTAGCTTGCAGGTTATAGAACTCGCGAATTTTTCCTAGCCCTAGCGATAACTTAAGGGCGCGGTCTACCACAATTTTCATCACCATTTTTTTATTTTTTATTTGTACCAGATATTTTTTTTCTTATTTTAGACACAAAATGTGACTAAATTTGGCTCTTATTAAATTTTTTTATCTGTCATAATTTTCGCGTAATTAAAGTCATATTTTTGCATGTTTCCGTTTTAACGACTACACTAAAATCAACTGATATACCAAACTCAAAAAAATCACAGTGGATAAAGACATTGCAGGCTACAATGACATGCTCATAAAATTAAAGAGTAAAAATTATTTGAAGTAAAAAAAATGCTGAAACAGAAAAAAAAAATTTAAAAAGTTCAATAATTTTTTTAAATACAAATAATTTTTATTCTTTAATTTTATGAGCATGTCATTGTAGCCTGCAGTGCCTTTACCTACTGTGATTTTTCTTCAGTTTGGTATATCAGTTGGTTATAGTGTAGTCGTTAAAACGGAAACATGCAAAACATGACTTTAACAAGCCATTACGCGAAAACTATGAGAGATAAAAAAAATTTCATAAGAGCCAAATTTAGTCACATTTTGTGTCTAAAATAAGAAAAAAATTATCTGGTACGAATACAAAATAAAATAATGATAATGAAAATTGCGAGAGACTGCGCCCTTAAATATCAAATAACTAGAGCTAGTGATTTTTTGGTGAAAAGAATTATGCAACATTTTGTACAAATGCATAACGCTCAGACCTGCACCTCTGCTTCGTGTCTATTGGCAGAGTGTATTTACGAAGAGGGGCGTCGCTCATTTGTCTGCGCCAATCAGAACACGGTACTGCGACACCACAAGTCTGTGATTTGTGGGTAGACGCTGAGAGTTTAAAAACCGCCAATCACTGACCATCAAGTAGGGCTACAGATGTACACACGAGTCATCGAAACAAAATGTTGCACAATTATTTTCACCGAAAATCACCAGCTCTACAAATAACTAAACTTTAGACCTTAAAAATTCCCGGCTTTATTTATGAGTTTGCCAGATTCCTATAGACCTGAAAAATTCGCGTTTTCCTTTAGGTATATAAGTTCGTGCCCCTTGCACAATTGGTTGTTCACTCATTTGGCAACTCTTGGAAGTTGCTGAACCAATAATAATATAATCAAGCTTAGACCCATTCCACTATGTGTTATCGATCAGCCAATGAACAGCTGCTGTCTGCTTCAGAACACATATATTCTTGGAAACTAGCGTATACGTCAGTGAACCCGCGAATTTTCCCCGTCTCTGCAGATTCCAAGAATACATGTGAACTGAAGCAGACAGCAGCTGCTCATTGGCTGAACACTGACTCGGTGATACCACACGAAGGGACCTGCATTTAGTTCCTTCTTTATTATTATTGGCTTAGCATACTCAAATCAGGCAAAAGCCAATGTATAAAATGACACGAATTTACAATAGTTTTGAATCAAAGTTTGTGCTAAAAAAAAAAATATATATATATATATATATATATATATATATATATATATATATATATATATATATATATAGAGAGAGAGAGAGAGAGAGAGAGAGAGAGAGAGAGAGAGAGAATGCAAGGAAATTAATAGCCCAAACCCTGGAACTGATTCGTCATGAAAACGTAAGCAGGAAATATATGATACACTTTCAAGACTAGTGAATATCATCCGACCCACCATTTGTCTAATTTTGCATCTTTTGCTCTTCCCCATCATCCCTCAGAGTTAAGAACTACCATCAAAACACAACGTTTCTAGCCACCGTGATTGTTAAGAGACCAACAAACTTCGCGTATTCTACTGGGAAGAAGTTGGACTCAAAAATTTACGTGCACGCAGGTTACTTATTCAATTGGGTCAATGTTCATGAAACTTGCCCTTGTTAACTCTGAACCAGTGGCGAACATGTATGATAAGTGACGTACTCCCGTGTTGCGTTGTCAACTGTACAGCTGATCACTCATTGGGCAGCAGTCAATTCACAAGTAGCCGAGAACATAATGTACACTGGGCTGTGAAATACAGGCGACAGGTCGTTGACCTCGCGAGATTTCCGAGCCTCTAGTGACAGTTTCTTGAAATCGATACACCGAGCGAGGTGGCGCAACGTAAACACGTTGGACTCGTATTCGGGAGAACTATGTTTTGACCCCCCCCCCCCCTACCATCACTGATTTCGGTTTGCCATGGTTTCCCGAAATCACTCCAGGCGAATGCTGGGTGGTTCGTTTACAAAGGCCATGGCCGTCTCCTCTCCTAGCTTCTGTCTTTGTACCAAGTTGTGTGTAATCATCTCTAATGTCCTCGCTGTCGACGACACTTACCACCTTGAAATCACACAATAAATATGACAATGCCAGAATATTTATTCGATAAATAATTTGACCGATATCTACAGCAGCACATGTGGAGAGAATATGAGTCATTAGTAGAGCCACGATTTTATGACGAAAAGATTTTTGCAACATTTGGTTTCGATGCGTCATGTGCACACCTGCAGCTCTGCTACGTCGTCTGTGGTTTGATGATTTTACTCTCACTGGCCTTGGCAAATTATAGACGTACAGACTCACAATAATCTTATTCTGATTGGTGCAGTCAAATGAAAAACGTGTCTGAACATAGACACGCTGCCAATAACCTTGAAACAGAACTGCCGATGTGCACGTGTCACTGAAACAAAGTGGGGCAATAATCTTTTCGCGACAAAATTGTGGCCCTAGTCATTAGTAGAGATGTGCCCAACCGTTTGTTCACTAGGTGTTACTCAGTGGAATAGCAGAAATGAACGAATAGACAGGGCTTGAGTATGCATAGGATATTTGATTCTAACAAGCAGGTCACTGAATTCGCGAAATTTCACCATCTCTAGTCATTAGGTCAGACGTATACACGTGGCTAGAAGGAGGCACAATGGACAGAGCTTCTAAAGAATGCGATTAACTGTGAACCAATTGTAACAGCGAAAAGGGTGCTTTTTGCTTCCCCGAGACCATTAATCACGGACGTACAAGGTTTACGCCTAATTGCCTGCCAAACCCTTTTCTCGACCAGAGCAGCAAGCTTTTTTGTTCCCAATAGGAGCTTCTACGAGTGAGGTACTGGGAGAAGCTCTGAAATTTATGCTTTGCCGAGGCGCGCAGACAAGTGTTCATCTTTCACGAACATGCTACTAGAATTAAATAGAGAATATTTAGAAGTGTTCAAGTTTGCAAAATACACTACCCGAGACAAAAAAACAACTATCAATCTTTCTCTACACTGAGGAACGCTCTTCGTACACAATGCAAACTTGTTCGAATCAATACAGCAAGAAAAAAATTCTAACGTTTGGCATGTTTGAGCGAAGTGAGAGCACACAAAATTTACAGATGTATGTCAACGCAACTAGAGGATTAATTACCTTTCCCAAATTATCAAATATACTAACTATGTACTGTAGAGAACCAGATTTCCGCTTAAGAAAACTAATTTTGGAGTGTATGTTACGACCGTCCAAAAGTATTTGATCAATATTCTACTCTGGTCGTTTCTGTAAGGCAGACTAATACAAGCATCCCTTCAATACTTATTTTAGATAAACCACAAGGTTTTACCACAGAATATTTAGGAATACAGAAGCGAAATAACCGGTAGGAAGGCGAACTCAATCACACACGCCAGCAAAATGGCTTCCCTGGCCAGCAACATGCCGCCAATCAGCGTAATGCAGCTGCTCCACTAGCTGGCAGCCAGGCCAATAGGAAACCTGTAGTAACGTGCAGGAGCCAAACAGTCACGGGGCTGGTATCAACAGTCTCGGGCAGCCAATAAGCGGAGAAGTTCGCCAATATCAAACGAGCCGCCACGTGATTTCATGTCTGCATTACTGTTTAGTCTGTGGTTTTACTATGGGCTTTAAGAGTTAGTGAACCGGACGCGTGACACGTGATGTAGCGTGATACGGACATTATTTTTTCTCGTATAACTATTAAAAAATTTTCTATTAGTTCATCAACGAAAAGAAGACACACTACAAACTGTGTCCCTATTATTTAAAAAATGCCGACCGCTTATTAGAAACATGATTCCCAAGCTTCTCAAAAGTTCCAAAGAAGGTTCTTTCACGTTGCTGTAGCTGAGAAAATATCGATCGTAATCGTAAAACTAAGCAACAGAAACCTGCATTCGACATTACCACAAACTTTACACAAATAAAACACGGTCATCGCTTGAAGTCCCATTGAAAAACACATTCTACGAAAATACTGCACGCTAGTTTAGTCCTTCGCGCTTAGAGGCGATGAGGTTTTAAGACGGACGTGTTACATTCGACCTATCGCCTTCCCCGTTTCTGTGCCTCGAACGTAAAGAGAAAGCTACCGTCCACTGTCAGATCGGTTTTACGGGTTTTCTTATAAATCAGGGAATATACACATTGTTTTACTTTTTCCACGCTGACAAGGCATAGTTTATTGTTTCATTCACTTTTTGTAATCCATATGGAACTGTTTCTGTTAATGTTGTGGCCTCTGTAGTCGCTCCCGTAAATAAAGCAATTTTTCCTTTTCAGCTGTTTCCCGTTGCAAAATTATGAATATATTTTGGTTCCAGCAATTACAGAAAATCGATTAAGTTTGTATCTATGCCTTGTCGTGACAAAAATTTTGATACATCGACTGGAACAGAAGTTATCGAGAAGAAGCAGATAAATCCAAGGTGGTAGGGATCAATACTCCTTAGTGGGTAGAATTTTAACAAAGAAATTCGAACACATTTTATCCCTGAAAGTTTATGAATTTAAGCTGACGCCTGTACTTCTCCTTTAAAGTGGCTGATGCACGGTTATCTAAGGTCACCACCCCCCCCCCCCACCTTTTTTGTCAACAACAAGCATTCTCGAAGATGTATCAACATTTGAAATGTCGTGCTCTAAATGTTAGTCTACCACACCGTTTTACATTGTTAGATAATTTAGTACTTTCATGCTATCTGACATGTGTTCCAAGATATGAAATAACTCAAAATTCTTATCTTCCCACAAATATCAGATAAAGGTGTAACAAACTGAGTATGAAATGTCAAGGATGTTGGTACACCTTCAGGAATGTTTTGGCGAGGAAACACCGTAAATTAGATATTACTGTACACCATTGCCCTTAATAGATTATAGAGGCTGTTCACGATAAAGTGAGCACCCCATACAAATTTCAATAAGTCATTTTGCCTTCGTATTTACCAATTTTTAAAAGTAAAAACCTCCATGTTATTAAAAGCCAGCGTAAAAGTTTTACAACTCTCTAAATAACACATAGGGGTCCCCATGATGTAGGTTTTTTTGCATACTTTAAGTGTTGATAAGTGCTCACTTAAAAGTGAACCACCTACAGTTGGATGTAACCAAGGAGCAGATGAAGGAAGGAAGGAAGGGACTAACCTTCTGCTTAGCGCGCGGCCTCTTGGGCTGCTGCGGCGGCTGTGGGTGGTGCTTCTGCCGGCAGAAGGGACATATGGCCTGCTGCAGGGGGCAGCTCGTGGACGGCGTCGGCTCGTAGGAAGAGGACGAGGCTGCTGCTGCTACTGCTGCCGGCGGCGTGGGCGCGCGGCGCTGAGGGGCGGCGGCTGGGGGCGGCGGAGACGGGGGCGGCGACGGCGGCGGCGACGAGCCGGACTGGCCGCAAGTGGCGGCGAGCAGCCTGCTCGCGTAGTAGTACATGGCCATGCTGGGCCTGGCCGGGGGGTCACGTCACGTCGCCCGGGGTCGTCGGCGTCGTCTTGCGCCTCCGACGGCGAATACGCTTGCGGTTGAGCGCGCACTTGCCGGGGGTCATGATCGCTACGAGTGTCCGGCGCGCCGCAAGCACACACCCTCGGACGTCATCGTCAACCTGCCCGCACTCTTTGTGAACCTCCTGGGTTGGCGAGCTCTCACCCGGGTGACTCTGGTCTTCCGCGCCCTACTGCGGCGCTACGACGGTGACCAGCGCCATCGAGCTCTTCACATCAGCAGTCAACACTCGCACATACATGCTCTCAACAAAACATTGCATACTTCACTCCCAAAACTATACATCCTTTAACTTCGCACTAGCAGATCAACACTTGCACCCGTACATCCCACGGTAAACATAACACATTTTTTTGCAGTCCTCATTATGTGTTACACTTTCACATCAACGTAGCTCGCGCGGAAAATGCTTCTGATGTGCGTCCACCGCTCGTTTCATTTCTGGAATAAAAAAAATACTACGGTATGACGAGGTAACTAAACATGCGACGCGTAAAATTTGATCGCAATCATTAGCCACAAAAATAAACGATGTTTGGTAGAAACACAGAGGACGAGATGAAAAATGGATAGAATGCGTATTCCCATTTACAAAACCACCTGGGGATATCACAACAAAACAAAAAAAAATATATGGGGAGGGGGGAATTACTCTTTGATCTATTATATACGTCACTTCTACAAAGGGTCAGTCTGCATTTCATTAAATTATTGTCTCTCTAAATTGTAACAGTTTAAATGGTCGCTGCTGAAAAATTTTTGAACGGGTCCCTTAAAAATATATATAACGTGCTTTAATTTCGATTGAGAGAGACAAAATAAAGCTACAGAAAATGTTATGTAAAATTAGCACATTTTATTACATCAAAAATGTACACACTACTATTGCTTGAATTACATATTAAAAAAAAAAATAATTGACATACATTTGAAAGGTATAGGATCAACGAGCAGTTCAGTTTTTGGAATTTGCGTAATTTCCATATAATGTTCTGCATAAGGTTTTTGGTACAACACGAGAACTACCTCACTCTGTAAATGCGCGGAAAAGGAAGGGGGGAGTGAATTTTTCAACGAGAGAAATTATGTTCGCAGCACAGACATTATAATTTTTGGAAAAGTACTGCTCGTTTTTTTTTTTTTTTTTTTTTTTTTTTTTTTTTTTTTTTTTTTTTTTTTTTTTTTTTTTTTTTTTTTTTTTTTTTTTTTTTTTTTTAACTCTCTCTTCAAGTTGAGAACGAAAACGAAATGACCAAATGGGCTCTCATTTGCATGTAGTTTCGGTTCGGAATCCATTATCATATTAAGAAAGCGGTAAGGTATTCGACATCGACTTTGATTTGCCTAGATTTACACAAATATACAATACAATATTTTTAAAAGAGTTGTAATGATACTAAAAAAAGGGTCATTCAATAAATGTCTGGCTAAAGGAGTTTCCGTCGCAATAACTACAAACATAAAAACCAAAGGGTTACTAGAATGCTATAAGGCAACATAACTATCACAACATCTACACAACGCGGTTGTTCTGAGCCAACGCACGTGTGTTTGAAGTCTTTCGAATTAGGTTATCTGTAATTTATGCGTCAACTTGGACATAACGTATTTTTAACAGTATGTTAACGTTTCCCAGAACATAAAATAAGGAATCCTAAAGTATACAGGCCAGGTAAATGTAAGAAAGGATGATTTTAACAAACGTTATGGCTTCATAGGTGCAAAGCCAGACAATTTCGGCTGGCTTGGAGCACAGTTGTGTTTGTAAGGTATCACGTACGGGTAGGCTACTGGAACAACCCATTTAAAGGGAGATTTATGTCGACGAGACTACGTAGCAAAATTACGCATCTTTCCTCGCCTGGTTACATGAAATCCAGTTAAAACTGTGCCAGAAAAAACCTGAGACCATTTTTATATATTGAAGGTGAAGCGTTTCGTAAGACAAGAATAAATTTTGTTTTCAATGAACAAGCTGAAACACATAGCCAACTTCAAATTATAAAGCATATGCCAGCAAAATATTTTTATGTTACGCACATTATACTTCAAAAACCTTAAACAGGGGATACTTTTACCCAGCGGTGTAACTTTGTGTGTCATTCAATTAATTAATTTTGGGGTCAGTTAGTGAAATAAACGTAAGGTAATTGAGCTTTACGTCTGCGTCGACAGCGTGGTCGTTATATGCGGCGACACAACTTGGTACAATGACAGGAGCTGGGAGAGGAGTCGGCCATGGCCTTTGTTAAAGCACCACCCCAGCAATAGCCTGGAGCGATTTCGGGAAACTATGGAAAACCGAATTCAGGATGGCCGGAGCCGGGGATCGAACCCGGATCCTCGCGAATGCGAATCCAACGTGATTCCATTGCGCCACCTCGCTCAGTTTTAGTGAAAAAAATAAATAATTTGAGCAGAGGGTTTAAAAACAATTACACCCACCAAAATTTTTGAAATTTCCTTATTAAATTACTTAAAACCAGCGCTTCGAGTCGGACAAAGTTAACCAGCGGGGTCAAAATAACACCTTTCACGGTACTTATTCATGAACAAAGTAACAGTTACGTGAATGTTCCTAACAAAGTACATCACAGACCGTTGAAGCCGCTTGACCGTACCTGCATACAAGGACGTGTTTTTCGAAAGCTACCGTGTATCGCAGATAAGTGTGTAAATGTGTATCGAACGCAACACCAATGAACAGTATAACAAGCTTTCTTATGTTAATTCGCACTACTTCTAGTCCGTTTGGAAGTACACTTTACTAAGTTCAAACACGCATAAGCCGAAGGTTTCAATGTAATTGTAGGACCTATATTTAAAAATCAACTACTACTCCCAATTAAACGGGTGCGTTACGACTTTGACCTTCGATGTTTCCCGAGCAATCCTAGCAATGCCAGTATAATGTACACAGAATTCAAACATCAGTTAAGGGGTATGGAAATGCAAGACGTCGAGCGAACGACCCGAATATTCCAATCTTCGATAAAATCTGTACTGCTAACCATAATTCGATGAGATTTAATTTTTGCGGAATATAGGCTATATTTTACTATCGGACGTCTAGGCGGTAGTAGTATGCTTTGCTTCCGAGTAAACAATTTAAAACAATTTTTAGAAACATAAGGGCATGAAACCACAAAATCCATAAACATTGAAAAATTTAATTTTTAATATAATATCCAGGTCTCTATAATAACCTACATTTTAAAAAAAATTATCTCGTTTTGATTTGAAAATAATTATTTACGTCCGTAAATCTCTGCACGGGAGGTTTTTCGGATAGAAAAATTGTTATCGAATCAAAACGCAAGTATTTTTTAAATTCGGTTACCATACACGCCTGGATATTTTCATATTAAAAAGTATATATTTTATTTTTTCGGATTTTGTGGTTTCTCGCCATTATTTTTCTAAAACCAATTTTTAATTTTACTGGAAAGCAAGTCATTCTACTGACTAATGCTGTATAAACAGAAACCCAGTAAGGAAATACTTACTGGACAAAAACGTCCCATTGAATTATGACGAGTAGTTCAGATTTGATCGACGATTGAGTATTCCATTTGTTCGCTCATCTTACCTTTCCGTACCCCTTAAATATATTTCCCGTACAAAGTGGGTGAGTATCGCACGAATATGTACTCAGATTTAATTTTTTTAAAATTATAATACATGTCCTATTTTAAATCAGGCGAAATTTTGTGTTCTCATTCAAAACCAGTCATGTCCACACCACTGTGATTGGTAAGGAAATGAATATTTCGCGAATTCAACGACCAGCGAGTTAGAATCTATTGCCCCGGCCATTTGTCCATTAGCTGCTACTCACTGGAACAACAGACAATGAACTAATGGACGGGCTCGAGTATGCATAGTACAATGGATTCTAACACGTCTATCATTGAACTCAAGAATTATTACTTTCCCTAGAAACTGTGCATTCATAACAAGCAGCTATCTACTGTAGGCGTAGAAATGCCGTCTGTGACAGGTTTACTACCCTCAAATATATACAGAAATTTTTGGTGAAAAGAATTTTGCAACAATTTGTTTCAATGCCATACTTGCACATCTGCAGCTATGCTTCGTGGGTTGATGACAGAGTGTATTACTGCAGATGCGTCGCTTATTTGACTGTGCCAATCAGAACAATTACAGCGACACCGCACATATGTGATCAGTAGAACCCCGAGATGCTGAGAGAGATTTTGGTCAGCGCACAACATCTAAGTCTTCAGCACTGGAGAGGGGTGATATGAGGTGAATATGGAACAACGCCGGAATGAAAAGGCAGGGGAAAACGGGAGATCCCCGAGAAAAAACGCCAACCAACGGCATCGTCCGGCCCGATTCTCAGATGCGATAATCCGGGGACCGACCCCACCGGGAATCGAACCCGGATATCCGTGGTGGGAGGCGGATGGCCTGACCATTCGGCCACCGCGGCCCTCTAAGACTCTAATAAGAGTTAAAAACATCCTATCCCTGACCACCAAGCAAATTCAGAAATGCGCATAAATGATTGAAACAAATTGCTGCAAAATTCTTTTTACCTAAAATAACTGGCTCTACCTTTTAAGCGTGCGACATTTCCATAATATTTGTTAAGAGTTCGACGAGACCATTCTAACGAACGAAATATAGTATTTTCATTCGTCGAAATTATAACCATAATTTGATGTACGTACAACAATAAACACATTTTCGTACTATTCCAACGTTAGAAATTCTTTTTGTTGTAAAAATGGATAACGTGAACACGTCTGGTTTTGTGAATTTGCTCCTCCTTTATAGTATTCTATTACCTTACTAAATATGTGAAAAAAACAGCTTACAATAATGCCCGCCAACCACCGTGGTTAACAGCCACCTTCAAAAAGAGGAGATTAGCAACACCCTATCCTTCACTAGTCAATACATTTTCTGCACGTCCAACCCAACTGGAAGTCTAACTCAGGGGCTTATATATACGAAAAGGGCGTTCATGACCACTGGACTAAATTAATGCCGGCTATCCAGAGTACCGAATTAAAGACATGAAATACGAAAAACTTGGCGTTTTTCAATTAACACCTTTTTTTAAATCGTATTTATAATTAACATGGAAATGTTTGGAAGGGAAGTATAAATAATCATGGCACTGCACACGGGCGTTTACAAAACAAAGCCAAGAGGAGTCCAGTGCGCTTCACCATCGACAAAACACAAAGCACGGATCAAAAGGTCCTCGACGGGGTTTTCGATTACACGACCCTCTCAGGGGTGCACCGCCCCCGCGGTGCTAATGGCTAGGTGCGGGGGGCGAGGTAGCGCGCCACAGACTCACCCCCGCAGCATTACTGCCGGGCCAAAACAACCCCTCGCCGTTCCGATACCACATAACAATGAGATATCGCTGCGAGCGAACAAGGCTTGCTACAGGGGCCACTCGACACACGTTTTCCGCGACCGGCGTGACGGGACTGCATTACGACCGGGAGTTCGCCCTCCCCCCATCCCTACATCCCTTCCCCACCCCTTACACACTACATCACACGTACGTACATGCACCAACCCCTCCTCCTCCACCTCCCTGGTCGCCCGCAACGCGAACAAGTCGGACGTTAACTAATTCGACAATAACTCAACGACCAGGGGCACTACGACCCAGTCTCACGGTTCGATCGAGTGAACCGGGGCTTGAAACGTGAAACTGATACGAACGACCCGGGGGAATTTTACTGACGTTTTTTCTTTCACTTCACGTTCCGTTTTTCCCCTTTGAAAAATACTAAATTTAAAAACTAACCACGAACCGCACCGTAGTTATAAAACTTCCACTTTCCGAAATCGTCCAGAAAGAAGAAAATAAACTATATGACTTCTCGGACACAATCACTTATCACATCACTGACAGTCGAGTCGAAGATCCTGAACGAGATGGAGAACAGCGCCGACGTCGGCTGCTAACGGACGAACGCTGGCGTCGACGGACAGCAGCCGGACATGGCGGCGGTGACGACATCGGGAGGGCCCTGAAGCCCGGTGTCCGTGCATCGATGACCGGGACGCGTCCGCGACAGCTCCTGGACGCCCGCCGGCTGCGCGAGGACTAGTGTGTCGGCACGACGGGGTCTTTCGGCGGGGCGGGGCTGGGCGCACGCGTCGTCCGGAGACGCCCGAGCGCGGCCGAACACACACGAAGTAGCCTCGTTTGTCGGGGTGAGGGTGGGTGGTGGTACAGTTATAGACATGAGCTCTTCTTTAGGGCAGCCGAAGAGACTACGCGGTTTATACGTCGGCGATGAGAGAACGGTGTTGTAAAGACTTTTTTTTACGTGGACGCAAGAGATCGAGTGATACGACTCGTAAGACCGGCGAGTCCAACATTTTTAATATCATGCGATGTTTCTCTCGACCGCTATTAAATACAGACGCTTCATAACTCAAACGCTAGCCAACCACACAAAAAAAATCAACATTTCATGGTAGAGAAGTAAAAACAGAGGATGAATGATAAGCATAGTATATATGGACGTCAGAAACGTTGAATATATACGCTGTCCTATTCAGAAGCATTTTACATGCCTTTAGCCAGCCACAAATGGGTATATGTCATGTCCGAAATGAAGCACTTAGAACGAGAACTTTGCTAAGATAAGAATACTAAAACAACCGGAAACATTTTTAACATACTCCAGAAACATTGTCCATGTAAAAGAGCATTTTTATTTTATTTATTTATTTTTATTTCTCGAATTACTCTCACCCACCAATATCACATGACTTTAAATCAACTGTGATCAACGTAAACTACCAAATAAACGCCCCATAAAAATTGCCATATTTATTTTCTCTCATTCTCACTCAAGAGTACTCCAATTTTATCACACTTGTCACAAATTCCTTTAACGGAAATTGTAGTGAAGTTAGAATACAGCACCTTAAAAATGGAACTAATTGTTCATTGATTCAAACTACGTTGTACACACTGGCCTACAGTAGTTTCCTTATTACAAAAAAAATTTTACTTAATTTGCACATTTTTTCAAACGCATCGGCTTATGAAATTACAACTTAATATGGCGGTAATACAACGACGTGAAACGCTGAAGTCTGTGTTAAGATTAATTATATTACAAATTAGAAATATCAATGTTATAAAGTTTCGTACAGAGAAAACTTCTGCCGCTTGAGAGCTGGTATCGGTAAAGGTGTGAAAACCGACCAATCACAGAGCTTCCCTGAGTTTTAAGTTGATAATTTGAAACGCGAAATTGGTTTCTTTTCACTTTAAATTATGTTCAATGATTGCTGTCATTTCCAAGCCTATTTAAATTAAATATTACTAGGGTTTCGTATTTTTCTGGACCCTTAGCGATAGCAGCGAACCTAGCGGCAGAAATTTTCCGTGTGCCAAACTCTTTCATAAGAAAACACATTTTCTTTCCAAAATGTAGTCTAATTAACCTTATCCATGTATACTTTTAACAGGATTATGAACATGGCGCATGAACGATGTCGTAACGTGCTGCTTTTATTCCTTTCTACAGGAAACAGCTAAACGTACGCACAATACATTTATGTACGAAAAGAACACACACTTGAAACTGTGTTACTGTTATTTTAAAATTGCACAACGCTTATTAGAAACGTGATTTTTAAGCCCCTCAAAATGGCTAAACACTGATTTTTTTTTTTTTACTGCTGTAAGTGCAAAAACACAACACCAGAAACACGCGATGGACTTTACTTCAAAACGGTCGCGGTGGCCGAATGGCCAGACCATTCGCCTCCCACCAAGACGACCCGGGTTCGATACCCGGCATGGGTAATCGTGCCGGACGATGCCGTTGGTCGGTGGGTTTTCTCGGGGATCTCCCGTTTCCCTCCCTCTCCATTCCGGCGCTGTTCCATACTCACCTCATGTCACCCTCACTTGCACTAAATATAGACCTCGATGTTAAGGGAGTCCTAGTGTGGAAAAATCGTAATTAAGTTCTTAAGGGCTGCATAAGTCAGTTAACATAATAAAATTCAAAACTTCACATTAAAACTGCTAGTCACAGGATACTGCTTCATAAGATTTAAAATTCAATTTTAAAAAAAGTTTTCGTATTTTTAAAACATTTTCTGGAATTTTGAATTTTTTGGCCTCTTTTATCGATTTTTTTAAATACAAAAATACCTGTAAAGGATTTTGAAATAAGTCAAGTTTCAGTGTGAATTTTTTTATTTATTTATGTTCACTGATTTATGCGGCTTATAAGAACTAAAAAGGTGCACATCCTGACTTTGAAGTGCCATTATGGAAAAACTGGTTGAGCTATTTTTTTTTTTTTTTCGTAAGAGGGAAATGTGCTCGCAAGTAACGTCAACAAAATTAACACTATTCAAAAAAAATATGATTTTTTTTTCCCACTTGGGTATCCTTAAGTGATTACCAAAGTATCTCACTCACTTCACTTCACACTTTCCGTAGATAAAATTGTAGTGTCGCAGATTAAGGCCCCGTAAAAAAAGTGTTTACGAAATCACTGCAAGGAAGTTTGTCGCGCAGCGAATAGAAGCGAAGCGGCTACTGTCGAGTGCGGCAAGGTGAACCTTATCGACAAGCCAGTCAGTCTCCGCGCACCACCCGCGGAGAGTTACAGCTCGTACATAGACCTCCAACTGAATACTGGTTGCTGTAAAAACTGCCCAGGAGACCCGTACTGCATTTTTATACAATCAGAGTATCACGTTTTTTCCGACAGTTATTGTGGGAAGTAAATTGTTCGACGATAAACACAGGAGACCGGTGATGTAGCGTGCCAAACGTGGTTTGTTTTACGCGAAACTACTAAACTAACTTGCAATCATTTTATCTGTTAAAAGAAACCACACGTCTAATTTCGTTCCATGTTTTAACAAGTCCAGCACGTCTAATAGAAAATGTTTACGGGAACGCCCTAAATACTTAAAAACGGCTTTTCCAGATTGTGTACACTGAAAAATACCAACCTGATTACTAATAAAAAAACTGTAAAACTTAACGAAATACTTTCCACAAATAAAATTAGCGTCAAATTCTTGAGTCCCATAGAAAAATTGCTACTACGAAAAAAAATTCCCATTAATTTATTGCTGGATGTACAATGATGGTATTATTCTTGGTGCGCAAACAAGTCTCTACCATATGGCTAGAGACATGCAAAATTCGCGTTATTTTCTGACAGCTGACTAGACTCCAAGTGACTGTAGGCTCGTTCGACGTCTCCCGCTGGCCGATATTGTCGTGACTTGCCGCGGAGAATGCTTACACGGTATAGATGCCAATCTCTGTAAAGACGTATCACACGTAAACGACAACACGTGGAAGTTTGTGGCCAATTGAAACGCA
>PNEQ01100966.1:17500-49371 GCA_003012365.1 Medauroidea extradentata | reverse complement strand
CCCCCCCCCCTCGTGGTTGCACAATATCGAGGACAAGCACGCCGATATATGGCGCTGTTACCAAGCAAAGGAGGTCTGTCTGTCGTCGGTCGTCGAGCGGTCGTCCACCAGCAACCATCGCAGTTCTCCGCCGGGGACTCGGGATCGAGCCCCGGTGGGTGCGTGCTCGTTCGTCGATGCCGTCTCCTCATCAATCCAGCTTTCGGTAAGGTCGTCAGATCTAGTTATGTGGCAGCAACTCTCAACTTAATATAATAATTTAATAGTCAGTAATGTTGCGCTCCCCTCCTAATTAAATAGAACACTTTGTAACCTATTTTGTATTCAGAGTACCTGCCATTGTAGTATAGTAAATGACCGTTTAACCGTAACTGTCTCTTAGTCATTTTGTAACAATACTACGCGGAAGTTGCAGACGTATGGTGTCGCAGTAATTTTATTCTATTGGTGAATTTCAATAAAATACGCATCTGCTCTTACAAACACTACCAATAAACCACGGAGCAGAGCTGCAGATTGAAAGCAGCTGAGGCGAACGTATTTTCGCGATAAAGTCTGGTTTCTACATGTAAAATGTCTTCAGCAAAACAACACAGGCTCCAGCTTAATTATCACTGCTTTATTAAAAGAGAAATGTTATTAATGTCATAACTGGTGAGTAGCCTGTCATTTAATCATATTTTATATAATCTTATAGATTATAGGACATACTGTGTTGGATTTGGGTATTTGACCTACATTCCTCATCATCCTAGAAATAAAGTTTACATTTTACTTACAAAGTTAGGTGGTGCATTGGTGGCATATTGGACTCGCGCTCGGGAGGATTTGGATTCGATATCCGGCGCCAGCCATCCTGATTAAAGTTTTTCATACTTTACCGATATTGCCTCAGATGAATGCTGGGAGAGTTCCTTAACATAGGCCATGGTTGATTCCTCTCAAAATTCTTGTTCTTGAGTAAATTTGTGTTTGACTCTCTGGAGTGACCTGTTTTGTTGAAAAGTCCTGAAGCTGAATAAAAAACGGGCATAATTATATTTGCTAAGGCAATCTTCTACTTGAAACTTTTTCCTGTATCTGAGCACTGGCAGCAAGGAAGCGGTAAGGATGGCCCTAAGATGTGCACTGAGTGCTATATGACTATACTTTTCACAAGACATTCCATATGCGTGCACAGTTTCCGTAGGCAACTCGCCTGAATCCAATTCTAAGCGGTGGTTCTGTGAATTAATTAGACGCGAATGAATATCGAAGTTAATTATAAGCATCTATTTAATTCTCAATTGTAGCATTTCATTACTTTTTAGAACAGCTATCTGAAAAATATATACTGTACTGAGCTATGTCAGTTTTTTATAAGGTTGGTAGTCTAGCTTTAAAAAACCACTGCTCACAATTTCCTTTTCTATTAACATAGGTTTTTTAAAATATGGTCACATACTTACAGTGTGTTTAAAATCCTTAATATTCACGCTAACAAAACTTTATACATACATATTTATATATTTAAAAATCGGTATTAACACCAAACCATTTCCTAAATGACTTCTCACTCAGTAGTTTACTTTTAAATTGACCTTATCCTGATAAGCAGACTAACAGCGCAAAAAAATGAAATTCTTATTTAAAGTTGAACATTTGCACCAGTTACACACATGCAATTCATTCTGCTCTCTCTTTCTCTCTCTCTCTCTCTCCAGCATTTTATCACAGATTTTCAAAGTGAGAATCCTTGTCCTCTAACTAGTCGCTTCCTCGCTTAATTTCTGCCGTCGGCCCATCTCCTTCCCAAACTTGTAGCCCGCCTTTCAGATGATGACTCCAACGCCCAAACCATCAATTCAGACTTTTTATAGCCATTGTCAATCACGTCTTCGTACTTCGAGTGATTTAGATAATATGGTTCTTGAGTGGGTAAAAATTGAAGGGCCTAGTTCATATAACAATATTTGGGCACAGTGCACAGAACAGGCAGCAGTACCGGGTGACGTGCATTAATTGCTAACTCCCAAATGACTTGCTGAGTAACACTGGCCCGATTCCTCACCATGTTCCTGTCATTGAGTCAAGATGTTTGTCACCGTTTCTAATGACCTCGCTGTCGACGAGACGTAAGGTCAACTTATATTACGTTCTATTAACGCATGCGTCTCTTACAGATGATGAATTATTTTAAACCACACATTCGATCAACATAATTTTTTTAACTATGGTGGAAAAAGATTAAGTGTCCGACCCGGAGAACGAAAGTAATGACTAGATTGTAGTGGCCTCACGTGGAAGTTTTAGCAATTTGATGTTTACTAAACGTCGATTTTTGTACGTGCATACGTAATCTGTTTTTACAATATCAATAATACTATTTACAGGCTTTAAGGCGCAGCCTATCACGCGCTTTAAATGCGTAACAGCGTGTCCGTAAATGCATTTTTAACGAAACTATTTCAAATGTTCCCATTTTGTCAGTGTACGAAAAGAAAATACACTTCAAACGATGGCGGAATGGTAGTTTAAAAGCATTACTTAAATTAGAAAAATGGTCCCCTCAAAGTGGCTACAAACAACTTCTGCAACCTGTTATATTTGAAAAACTACTCACGGGGTTTGTGTGAAATTTTTCTAGAAGCATGCATTGGACCTTGCATAAAACTTTCCTCCGTTAAAATGAAAGGGTAAACACTGAATGTGTCAGTCAGGGCGAGTGATCTATGATACCACTGCACGCTGTTTCAATTCTTGTGGTAGAGGTCGGCCGGTCAACATCGCACTTGGCGCCGTGCCTCACACAAACACAGGACTAATATGCGGGCACCTTGTTTTCATTTCTGCCAGCTCTCTGCGTCATCTTGCATACAAAACGTAAATTTAAATCGATTAGTTCTTGTTTATAACTCAGGAAGCTAACAAACGACCTGGTTGTACGCTTGGGTTATTGTTGAAATATTGTTAAGATAGTTTGATCGTCGTAACCTGCACGAAAGTAATACGTATACATGCTTGTCACCACAGTAGTAAACTATGGCGATACATTGGCTTGATCACGTTCACAAATGCATAGTCTTCTGTCATGATGTACAAAATCTCAAATTGGACTTATGTCTGCCACCACGATGTCTAGTTTTCTTGCACATTTCAACTTAATTTACGGTACATCGCGGGACCACGGTGGCCGAGTGGTCAGACCACTCGCCTCCCACCAAGGCGATCCGGACTCAATTCGCTGCGGGGGTCGGGCCCCGAATTATCTCGTGTGCCGAGAAATGTATCTGGATGCGGGTTTTCCTGGCGATATCCTTTTTACAAAGTCCTTCTCATTCCGGCGCTTTATCAAAGTAGAGCCCTATCTCATGTCATTCTCCGTGACTAGAAAATGTCAATGGGTTCCCAGTCGTAAAGTATGCACTTCAGGGTATTGTACCCTGGCTCCATACGATATTATTTGACTATAATTATTACGGCACACCCTACCGCACACAGCTATCTTGTGCGTTTATCAAATTTTGCATACAATTTCCACACGATTGTTATCCACACTCATTAGTTTTGTCGTATTTATTTTCCGCGTAAGATCGTTTTGCCAAATGGGAATGGTGTTTCGAAATTAAGCTTGTCATCATTCTGATGACGAAATCATAATGATGCGACAAATGTGACACGAAGAACGTGATGTAACGCTAAAGTCTTCGTTATTGTGAACACAAATTTCGCTGCCACTAGAAAAACATTATATATATTTATGTTTATGTAACATGTAAATATGAAACATATATAATATGTTAATATGACTTACTTCACTGTCACAGTAGATTACAGTATTTATTTATTGTTTATTGCAACACATTTTAAATACTAGCCGGCATTTCGAAATGTGGAAGTAACGCCACAATAACATGTTTGCTTATGAAAACCAACAAAAATCTCTACGAAAATGAATAAACGCAATTTACTGCCAACTCACCAGTTTCATTAACAATTTGGGTCCACAATTAAATTCCGACACAAATAAAGTCGATATAAATTCTAGTGGAAAGTCGCGTTGCGTCCGCCATTTTCGCCGAGCTGACAGCACAGAAACCACGGGTTGACATTGGCGGACAAATTGTGTTTTTCGTATCGCGGCTGTCGTGTCGCTTCTGCCGCGCCATTGGGATTCCAGCATGATTCGTGAAATGTCCGGAGGTTTAGAGGAGGCGTAGAAAAAGTACAACTTGCCAAAAAGTGTAATGAGGAGAGCGCATCAGCAGAATAACCGGTGTGACGGCCTTGGCCAGCCGAACATGGAACAAGAGGCGGGCAGGACAGACAAGCCAGAGTATAGCCTCTGATAAATCAGGGAACTGGCTCTTCGCGCGACATCCGCGTCGGGGATGGATCTCACCACACCGGGCGACCTTACACCCAGCATCCTGGTCCAGAGCGGCGAACCTTTCCCCCCTTTACCACCCCTCATGCCCCACTACCTACATCCAGGGCAGACGAGCTTCTGGATCGCGTTAACTTCCCCGCTCTTCGGAAATACTCGGCAGCACAGCCATAGAGGCGGTTCGGGATGAAGCACTTACTAAAACAAGCCCTGCAAAAACATCAGTATTAGCAAATGCTTATCTTTCTGCGTGTAATGGCCAACGACGGGAAATGTTTAACCTCTCCGGGCACGTCACATGATGTTTGCGCCTGTAAGATACATTGTGCAGTTGGTAGGAATATTTCTATAATTTTATAAAAAAATATTTTATTAACTATATAAAATACGTTGTTTTGTCACATAAATAACTTATTGTAATTGTGTAAGGATGTGGTATATAAGTGGAAGAGGTCTAATAATAAATAAATTAATAATAATAGAGCAGCGACACCTGGTGGGGATAGACTGGTATCAACTCGTGGGTATAACTGATCAATTATCACTTACACAGTTATCGACCGGGTTCTAAAATTATTAAATTAAAAATTTTTAATAAACAATAGAACTTAGGAGTTTAAAAAAGTGATAAAAACCTATTCGCAGACCTACCGAATGTTTATACATAATTTCATTGAAATCGGTTTAACCGTTTCGGAGGAGTATGGAAACAAACACTGCGACACGAGAATTTTATATATTAGATTGTTGTAGTTGAGTAGGAAAATACATGCAGCTATATTTGGTAATTCACTGTCAACGATACAAGTAGTCAGGTAACTATTGCTAATGTTTAAAGACTTGAAAAAATTCGCATTTTCTTTCAGGCACCTTGAAGTCGATGAGTAGAGCCTGGTAGTTTTCGCGAAAAGATTTTTGCATCGCTTTGTTTCAATGCCAGCAGGCCTACTTTACACAGACCTATTCACCACATTTCATAACTAATTGTGTTAAGGATTTGTCAATTTCTGAAATGAGTTATAATGTCGGCGCAATTCCACCGAAATAATAATTATATAACACACCTGTAAGTCCGAGGGAGGTGGCGTAACGGTTACACGTTAGACTCATTTTCGTGAGGATCCGGGTTCGATCCCTGCATCGGCAAACTTGATTTAGGTTGCCACTGTTTCCCGAAGTTGCTCCAGACGAACGCTGGGATGGTTCCTTATTAAAGGCCATAACCGACTCCTCTGTCAGTTCCTGTCATTTTACCAAGTTGTGCTTCACCGTCTCTATATTAACTTAGCTGTCAACTAGACGTAAAGCCCACTTACCTTACCTCACACCTACTACAATATGAACATTAATATTTAGACGCCCATTTACTATTATTTTCGACACCCTTTCTAACATTTAATGAGGGGGGTTATTGTATACCACGCCCCCTTCCCAGTTATTACGCCACTGGCCTAGACAGGCAGCAACCTTAAGAGTGCGTGGTAGATAAATAAACGTTGAAAACATCAATTGATTTCTACGCTTTTTTCGAAGTCAATATGGATAAAATACTCAATGACAATCCTTGATAAGGTATTTGCTAACTTTATGAGTAAATATTTATCCAAAATTACTAATTCGTTACGCCTGATCTCTTGCGCCGCAGTTAAATGCACGAGGTTCCGGCGTCAGAGATTGTGCCTCAGAAGTTCGTAACACTGGGAACAATTTAGTTTCAAACGTTGGCTAAAACTACTGTCTAGGTTTGCTATTGTTTAATTTTTGCAAATTGGCTTTAAGAAACCTACAGTTATATATTAATGCTTTAAGCGTTGAATTATGTACCACGCCCTCTTAAGAAGTAGTACACTCATTCAACCGTTAGCGACATTTTCTTGGGATGCTCGTGCTATAGTAATTCTTACAGCGCGCTGATAGGTCATCCAGCGTCTTAAGGACATTGGGTACTTTCCAAGCCAAGGGCCACGGTGGCCGAATGGTCCTATTCCACTACCACCATGGCGATTCGGGTTCGATTCCCGGTGGGGTCGATCCCAGATTTTTCGCTTGCGAGAATAGTGCCGGAAGATGCCGGGTAGACTTTCATGGGGATCTCCAGCTTCCCACGCACTTTCATTCCGTCACTGCTCCATACTGATATCAATTGTCACCCCTCGCCAGCGCTAAAGACCTCGATGTTGTGTGCTGACCGTAATCTCTCACTCACTCAGTTATTTACCAAACTCATTACTTTATATTTGCGTAGATTTTCAGTCAACTACAAAACGCTAAAAGGTTTGCAATTTTCACAAAGTGAAACTATTTTCGATTCCGTATTTGTTGTATAATATGTTGCCAAACTCACAATTATGACGTTTATAAGTAGTCATTATAAGGAAATCGGAAAGTCTTACATTAATGAAATTTTTAAGGTTAAATTTGTGTATGACTCGCTATACGAGTACATGTGCATGATTTCTACACGTTCGCCCGATTACAGTTATTTTCAGCGCTCTTTCCAACATTGAGGGGAGGGGGAATCAATGTTTACCTTGCCTTCTCATCCCCAGTTGTTACGCCATCGAACTAAATAAATATAAAATAATCCAAATTTACTGTCTCAGGGCTAAATATGAAGAACAACTGCCCGTCGTTTAGCGGCCAAACTAATGGTATTAGTGGTAAAGTTTACTGATAAAAAATGAATCTTTAGTGGGTAGAAGTAGTCCTACGTAAACTAATTCCGGTTTTGTTAGTTTAGGTAAGTTAAGATTTGGTTATGTTCAACCTTACGATGGGTTAGGACGGTATAGGTTGTCTACCGTAATATAACTTAAGTTAATGTTGTGTAACCTAACCTAAACTAACGAAAAATGGAAGAATAAAATACGATGGACTACTTGTAAGCACTATTGATTCATTTTGTATTCATAAACTGTACATCTAAAATCAGTACTTTGGCCGGTTTACGATGAGTAGTTATTCTAATTGTTAACCGTCGCAGGAGACGGAGAGAGGAGGAAAGATGTATGATTAAATCGTCGAGGATGAACGAATGCCGCCGAGCATTTCCGAGGAGCGAGAAAGTTAACGCTACCCAGACGCTCGACCAGGGCTTCGCATCGCCCCGTCCCCCGTCTCTCAGCCGGTGCAACCACCGAGCGGGGCGCCACTCCCTTCTGTCCCGCGGGTAATAAGGTCGAGTGTCGCGGCGCGGGGCAGGCGAGCAACCGCACTTACGTACCCCCACGAGACCCGGAGCAGCCACTTGCAAATGCCGTGGGAATACGGGACTTCGCCGGCTCGTAACATGCGGCCTCGAGACGGAGGTCCGCTTCGCACGGTCCCGGATCATTTATCGAGCTCCGGATTGCGTGTAAACCTCGTGCGTTTACTGCGTCCCGAACATAGAAATGATTACACATCGTCGCTATGTCCGATGGTTACTTTTTTTATTATATAAATTTTATACTTCTGTTTCTGTACTGGAGACGTGAGTGTGTGAGATACTTTGGTCAGCGCTTACCATGGAGGTCATAGCGGAGGCGAGCAAACAAAAACGACTTCTTTAAACGAGGGTGACTTTGGATGCGCGGGGTGATTTTGGGTCAATATAAAATACATTTTAGACATACAAGGTAGCCCTGAATAACGACATTTATTTGCTATAAATACCTAAAAATAAATGTTCACGTGACATTAATTTAATATTTATGCTACTTACAGTTGACAATTTTAAAGACATGTATAAAGTGTCCCAGTGTCCGTCCGTCCCCACTTATCATCCCTTCTTACGGTATGAATATAAAATAAAATTAACTAAAATTAAGATCAGTTTGGTTCCTGCATCTGTTTTAAAATAATTACTGGATATGTAAAATTAACATTTGGAAATCTCAAAAGCACTATATTTCACCACAATATTTGTTCTTCGGTACTTTGCTAAAAAAAAAAAAAAAAAAAAAAAAAAAACTTACCATATAGCTAAATACGTTTTCCATCACTACACGGTTTGGAATAATTTTAATACTTTAGCCTATGAATACGTAAATTGTGTTAACATATGTGAGTGCTTAGTTCCTCTTTAAAAATACTTCAACACTAACAAATTCGACAAATTATTATGTTCTTACGCTACTAAGAGAAAATGTTGCAGAAACGTTAACAAATATCATAAATTAGCGTATTTTAGTGTTGATTTTCTCCTACCCAGCAATATTTTGTCACTGTAGTGCATAAAAATTATAATGAAATTGTTTAATTCCAACACCAAACCACAAAATCTTGAAACAGAAAAAAATTATAATTTTTACTTTTTTTAGTACAACTATATGAGGGAAAGTAAATATTTCAGATAATGTTTTACGTATAATCCATATGTTGACATTTTGGTTTAGACGTTTATATATATATATATATATATATATATATATATATATATATATATATAAATATAAATAAATATATATAGTATTACAACATTCTTCTATGGTTACAACCCCTAAAATTTTGTAAATATGGCATACAAATTATCAAAATTTTTTTTTTGAAAATAAGCTAAAGTTACTAAAAAACTATTTTTGCAACCAAGAATGCATTAATTTGCAAAAAAACCTACACACAGTGAGCAATTTTCCAATAATCTTGTAACCTCCGAAGCTCTGCACACTGCTAGGCGGCTTTTGACGGAAAGTTCTTATTGTTTTAAAATGTTATATTTGTATGAGATATGGTTCATTTCGTAGATATATAGTCTGTTTATTTTTACTGTATTAAAATTATTTCAGTTATCATAGTTTTTTTATAACGGCATGTCAAAGTTAATATTTGCACAAAACGGTTTAGTGCTTCAAAGGCAAACCAACAGACTTACCGAATTGAACATAATTCACACTGAATTAAGAAGTTGTAGGCTACAAGGTCTCGTATACAAAGAACCAAAAAATTTAAAACTTTGGTATTAAAAAATATGAAATTTAAAAAATTAATTTTTTATAACACAATAATATTTTACTTCTTGCTTTTAAACGGGATAACTTGTAGCCTACAACTTCGTTACACGGTATGCATATTTTCATTTCTATAAGTCGGTTGGTTTTCCTTTAATAACACCGGTTTATGCAATTTTGGACATTGACACGCCATTATAAAAACATGTGAAAAACTAAAAATTTTACATTACCGTAAAACATTGTCACAATGTATGTCTACAAAGCAAACCGTATCACGTACAAATTAAAAAAAAAATTTTCAAACAATTAAAAATGTTTTGTCAAGCGCCCCCTTAAAAACGAACGCACACATGCTCGCGATCCGAAATAAACACTAGATAGGGCCTAATTTTATATGATAAGCTTCTTCGCGTATCCAGCCGCGATGTTCGGCAACGTCCCCGCGGTGGAGGCGAATGAGCGCGCCATAAGTGAAGAACAGTGGGCGCCGTGCTGCCAACAGCCAAAATAATAATATCCCTCTCGACATCCCTTCAGCTTACCATCCAGGTTATTTCCATTACTTCAGTAGATCCAGATTTCCTATGGGTACCATTTAAAATAAGTCCAATAGGTAGAGATATGCAAAATTCGCGTTTTCATTTGGTAGCAGACTAAACTTCACTTTCCTATACATAACAGAGCATTATCTCCGATTCAATTGGCCACGTACTTTAATGTGTTGTCATTGATGTGTTACGTCTTTACAGAGATTGGCCCCTGTGCCGTGTTAGCATTCTCCGCGGTAAGTCACGACAATATCGGCCAGCGGGAGACGTCGAACGAGCCTATAATCTAGTCAGCTGTCAGAAAATAACGCGAATTTTGCATGTCTCTACGAATTACTTTTATATAGAAACGAAATTATTATGTGTTCGTGTATTGGACACTGCTGTGCAGTTTGGTCCAGTAAAACGTCACGTTTGGGTGAATCGTTGACGGTATATCTGCACGCAGGTTTATTATCTTATGTACATAACCAGTGTGACATTTGAAGCACGTACCAGCGTCACCCTTATTGTTTCATTACTTCCGGCTTTCGGATAAGTGTATTAGCCAAAAGTACACTATTCATATAAGGCCATGCTCTTTAGTTCCTACTGTTTCTGCGATAATAAATAAATAAATAAATATATATATATATATATATATATATATATATATATATATATATATATATATATATATATATATATATATAAAGTTTAAACGAGAGAGCAGATATCAAAATCTGTCTGGCAGTTTTGTTTAGAATGGTTTTTGCCGTGTTAGCTATTTTTTTCAAACAAGAAACTGTAGGTTTCGACTAAAAAGTTAATTAATCAGTGATTTTTTTAATTGTATAATTAACTGAAACCATAGTATTTACTGCCTTGAAAAAATCAGCCAACTTGGAGAAGACTATTTTAAACAAAACTGACAGACAGAATTTTTTTATATATGCTCTCGTTTAGGCGTTAAAAAATATCACTTTAAAAGCAAAATATGGTGAGCATGGCTTTAAGCTAGTAACAATATGACGAAAATCTGTAGGCTACATAGAGCTTGTTTTTATCCTAAAACATTACCTCTGAGCTTATCAGGCAACCAACAGTGTTACTTAAACACTAAACTGGTATACTCTCGTTCATTGAAATTTAGAATTAAGTAATATTCTATACTAACGCGCTTTTTGTATAGTAGTAAATTTTAATGTGTGGCGAAAAATTTTAGTTAGGTTTTGTTTTGAACTTGTCCACATAAATCATTTACATACGTATTGATACTTGAAAGTTGCTACAGTTGTTAAACTTTCCCTTCGACTGTAAACATCAGTGTCACGAAAACTAACATAAGAACGAATAGTTAGAGGCATTTAGATATGCGCTGATAAACCGCTCTACTGTTCCTGTGACGTCAACATTTTATCGTTTCAACGACGACGGGTGTGTTTTGGGAATACCTTAACCCTGTCAGTGCCAGGAGCCGAAATATCGACTTCCATTGCCTGTGCGAAAAAATGTCAGAGGCCGATATATCAGCTCTGTATTTTTTAAAATTCAATTTACATTAATATAAATAGAAAAAAAATTACAGTTGCAGTTTATTACGGGAAACAGTAATTGCCAGTAGAAATTTATTCCAACACGATTACTTCGATTCGTATCGAGTTATTTCAATTTTAATAAATAATTGCAAATTTCTAAAAAAAATAAGACGGCATTTTTGGCGTTTTCCACGTATGTACCTCGAAGAAAGCTGGCACTAAAAGGGGTTAACATAAACCACGGTCGTAGAAGAACAGGTCTGGACACTTGCCAATCTAACAATGTATTTTGCTTGACCCCCTTGTTGTTTGGCTGTAGTTCGTCAATTTACCGAGAATGCCGTACTTTTTGGCGCTGTTTTCCGGGCGGTCGGACTCAAACTCCGTCCAATTTTTTCCATTGTTAAATGTATAAAGTAAATAAAGATTGTCGGAGCCTTTTCTTAAATTTGTGAGCGAAGAAAGTATTTCATAAATATACAAAAAACGTTTTGATAAATTGTTTATCTTAGCGGAAAGGAAGTGGGCGGTGTTTAGTCCGACCGCCGTAACATCAGCGCCAACAAAACACAATATTCTCGGTAACTTGGTGAACTACAGCCAAACAACAAGGGGGTTAAATATCCAGGCGATTGTCCAGACCTGTTCTTCTACGGCCGTGACATAAACACCAGCACTCATGCAGTAACTTCTTCCCACGGACAAATGTCAACGCACTTCTGTTAGTGGAAACGAATATAGCAACAGTACTTCACCGGCTGACGTAGTGTATTGGCAACTGGTCTCAGGCGGGTGTATAGGGGCACCTCGACTCCCGTATTACACACAAAATAGCTGCCTCAAGGCGACTGGTAATAACACCTAGCAACAATACTTCAGACACACTCACGTACAGATAGGATCATAAAAAAAAATTAGGAGACGCGCCCGGATGAAATGCTGGTAGGGGTGAATTTCCAGTAAAAACGATCGGCCCCCTAGGCGAGTACATTTTTCATTGGCACGTAGGACTTGACTGCGACGTACATCTCGCGTCAATCACAAGACGGGGGAGCAAAATGAAGAACAATCTGAATACCAAATTTTTTTAAGGAAAAGAAGAGAGAAGGTATTTCCGTTCCCCAAAAGCCTCCTCCCTCGCACTCGACAACCGCACAAGGTGGTGACCAAGGCTCCCTGGCCACTGTATGATGGACGTAAGTGCGCATTTGTGATGTGTAACGCCCTTGTGGGAGGACTTAATGCCATTTGGTTCCTCTGGTGTCGTGACCGCGCTGCAGGGTTGTAATAGCAGGTGAAATTCACGGTAATTCTGACATGCCTCGTAGAAATCCTTTCCTCAGCAATGATATTCGTTTCAGCCACCACTTACATTCCGGGAAGGGAAATTGTGAATGTTACGTAAGTAGCTCGCAGCTTTTACTTAGGTGGTTGAGTTTTATTATTTCTTATCCTGGATAACTTTTCACTTATTTACTGTCAAGGTGTAGAGCGCCTAAACAATATTCTACTTTATCAGAAAAGTTTATATTTCTTGCTAACATAACCTTATTTTAAAAGGTCACAGAGCACTTAATCTTCAATTTATAAAATTTTAGCGGCAATGTACTTTACAGTAAGAATAATATATTACGTTTTCGACTCTAGCGAGGCATCGGGCATAGCTTAGTACATTTTTTGAAGTTGGCAACTTTTCTCCACTGTAGCGATCCGTAAAGCAATAATTACTTCCTCCTAATGACTACTTGTTTAAAATCAACTGTGGAAGTTGTGTCTTGAAATATTTTACCGAGTGGTGTTAATAATTTTGTTAACTTTCTTGAAATTTGACGTGTGATAAAATCAATACAGTATATTAATTCAAAATTGCGAAAACAGGAGAATTCTTTCGCGTACGTTATATAATTCCCAATACTCTTATTTGTTTTGTTTTCTATTTAGGACGAACCCTGGCAGCGTATAAGAAGTATCAAGGTAGTCCTGCTTAGGTAACGTCGGGAAACTAGTTTATATTCTACAACAGACAAAGTATATTTTCCCATTAATTTACAGGAAAAACACATTAGCGGATACAACTCATATTCGTTTTCGTAAATGTTTACCTTTCTTAAAAAATCCATGCGTTCATGATCGTATTATAAGTCTGTCGTAGGTTTAAGATAGTACAGCGTCTGTATACATGTAACACATGGTAGTGCGCTCAATTGCACACCTGATGAGAATATGAGACGAAGAACCGTCTCTGAAGTCGAAACGAACATGACGTAGGAATTCGAGACGGGAAGACCCAGAGGTTTACCAATCCTCTATCCGTGTTAGGGAACTCAACCTTGGAAACCACCCCCATTAGAGGTGAGAATTGGTCGGAGACCAACATCTGGTATCTGTCATGTTCAAGAGTGTGTCTTTAGGACGTGTTGAGCTCCGCTCAATATACCACCCGTTACGGTGTGAATATAGCAATTGGAAATACCAATTATTATCCTAACTGTTAGGATGTCCAAGGATAACAATGAAGTACTCATGTTTCAATCTTCTTGGATCACTTCAGGTAAGGGCAGGTTGCAGATTTCAGCAACCACCTTACGACACGGTTTACATATTTTCGTAAACTTAGAGTTTGGCGTAAGAGGTACAAAAAACTTGACACCTTTGATTACAAACCACCAAGAAACACAGTTTAACGTGTAATTAACTTACGTAACCGGCTTTTTGTGTGTTACCCATAAATAGATAGCCTGTCAGAGCATGTCACAATTTAACCAATTCCCGTTCTGGTGAGAAAGAAATCAAGCAATAGCACTACATAGTTTTTTTTTTTCAAATGTAAACACATATATTTAATATATGTATTTAACGCTTTTAGCAAATACTAGTTATTTATTATTGGAACGAGCTTTTACTTCCAAGTTAAGTGTTAATGTAGATCTATATAACACCGAATGATAAAATGAGATTTAAGTACTGTATGTTAATTATTGTCACTTGAAGTAATCAATTTTTATTTGCAAAATGAATCTGTAAATCAACGAAATTGAATTTATAATATCACCAATGTGGGTTACATTTTAAGTGATTATGATATAACAAAAACTTCTTCGAGCAGGTGTTTTCAAATCCAAAGTGTGAATTAACACAAAGAGCGAGTACAATGTTTCCATGTATGAACTGTTCGCCGTACACTAGCATTCTTTCTTGCAATATGAAACAAAATTACAAAAATTAAAATCTATCTTCAGTAAGAAGGCCCCCAGTAAAGAAGAAAATTTCTACCTATAACCAATGTTTACAGACACTGGAAAATCGCGGAAATAGTTCACTGTTTGCTAGGCTCCAACGTGATGTATATTTATAATACTGAATGTTTCGTATCAACATTGGCTCTCGTTTATTTGTAGCATTTTTTTCTCTGTACAACAGGCCCAGTTAGAACTGCACAGCTTGGACACACAGCGTGCGTGATTTGTCCCAAAACTGTTCACACGTGTCACGGTTTATTGGAGATTATTTTTAACATTTTCGCGATTTTCCAGTGTCTCTACAATGTTGTAATCCACATTTCTGAAACGTCGTATTTGACTATGATTCACTATCAGAATATGTTTTTTTAGTGTTTACTATGTGTTACTATGTAACATTTTGTGAATATTCTCGTCAGTCAATTTCATAAGTGCGATATTTATTAACAGCTCAAACTATAACTGAAAATATTCTTATATCATAGCTCATCAAATGTTAAACAGTTAATCCCTGTGTATAAAATTGAACTCTGACTGACCCGACTGACATATAATACTGCAGCCCAAACCATTGAACCTAGAATCGCGAAATTTTTGTGGGGGTTCCCCTCAGGTTGTAGGCGAGCACTAAGAAGGGATTTTTCGAAATTCGACCTCTAAGGGTGAAAAGGGGTGAAATGTATTTCCGAAGGAACGTCGATAGAGCTCGAACCCGACAGCCTATCATCGTGATTGATACTTTAATACGACAAACATAAAAATGCATACTAGCCAATATAAGGATTTTTAGAAATTCAACATTTGAGGGGGTGAAAAAACCTTAAATGTGTTTCCCATTAACTACCGATATCCGTCGAATCCTTCGGGATAAAGAGTTGGTATTCACTTCAAAATGTTTCATACGTAAATACCCAAAAAGCTGTTCCTGGATTTTTTGAAATTCGCCCCCCAAGCAGTAAAAAGGGGCTAAATGTGTTTTTTATGAATCGTCTATATCTTTGAAACACAATTGGCTTTCATCGTAATTTTTAGTTTAATTGGTTACGTATACAAATGTCTATGACAGGACTCCAAGACGTTTCGAAATCCATTAATTAAGGAGGTGAAAATACGTGAAATGTGTTTTCGATTATTCCTCCACATCTATCGAACCAATAGAGATATCGAAGTGCTATTTGCTGTAGGTTGATGTTTTTATAAATATCCCAAGTACCATTAAAATAATTTTTCCGAATTCGGCCCTAAAAAGGTTAGAATAAAGGTAAAATGTGTTTTCGATTCACAATCGATACATATCGATCCCATTGATTTTTATAAAGCGACGTGATTTTTGCTTACGATATATACTTACTCAAATACCTGAAAAGTAATTTCACGAATTTTCGAAATTCGCCACCTAAGAGATGAAAAGGGATGAAAAGTGGTGAAGTGTGTTTTCAATTAATCGTCGATATATCTTGAACCCAGTGGGCTATTGTTGTGTTTTTCGTGTTCAAGAGACACCAGTAAAGTAGTCTAAAATGTGATGAAAGGGTTTTTCGAAATGCAGTCTCTTAGGTGGTGAAAATACACGGAATGTGTTTAAGATAAATCTTCGATATAAATCGAACCATTCGAGATATTCATTTTATTTTTGCTTCAGGATGATTATTGGGTAAGTGGCCGCAATACGGTATTATTAAGATTTTTCAAAATTCGAGCTCCTAGTACTGTACAGGGGTTTTATGTGGTTTTTACAGAACGATCGATTTTGCTTCAACTGAACGAGCTATCGTCGTGATTATAACTTCACTTGACTACTTGAACAAACATTTAGAGTGTGGAATTAAGATTTTTCAATATTCGACACCTAACGGGGTGAAAAGGCATAAAATTTGTATATCAGCCGATGATACTAAGCTTACCAGTAGAAATATTGAGGTGGTGTTCGCATCAGAATGATGCTTACGTAGCTTAAGCATTAAAAAAAGTAATGCAAGTTTTTTTTATAAGGTAACATAATTTCAACGAAGAATACTTAGCTTGCACACTTTCAAAGCAGACGATCCGAAAACAAGCACGACCAGCGAGAAACTTATTATATAGGAGTTTCGTCCTACAGTTCTATCGAGAAGGTTCTATCGAGACGTATTTTTGTACTATCTCTATGAGCCTAGGAAAGTAATATTTTATTTTTAAATTTATTTTTCATTAATAATTTCGACATTATGTTGCGCAGTTGTTCGTAGATCCAGTCTATTGTTCCAAAGTTTCTTGGCTCAAATCCCACTAAAGCTTTGCAGATGTGCAATTCTGACACAAAAAATGCAAGACAAATTAAATCAGTGCAATTAGATGTAGTCGTTCAAAATCGGTATACATGTATTATGCAGTCCAGTATCCACTAAAATTCTTCAACAGCGTCATCCCTCGTACACCATTTCACCAACCTAGAGGTAGGGGCACAAAATAACTTTACAATTTTGCAAAACATTATCCCGCGAAAACTGCCTAATGGCACTTAATTTCAAGTGAAGGTTTAGTAAAACAAGTATGTTATTCAGGGCATCATCACCAACGGTTGTGATTGAGGCAAATCAGTCTTCATATCACGTAAATTGCGCGTTCCATTCCATTACCCTCTTACATTCAGAAGTCTGTAATTACCCCACAACGTCAACTTTGCTGTGACTATTAATAAGGCCCAGTCGAAGTCGCTGTTCGTGGCAGGGACAAACTTAATTAAGACTGCTTTTCACATGGACAGCTATAGCTACTTATCCTGCTGCAGAGTTAACTCGACTAGCAGCTTTCTCAATATAACACTTGATGACTGAACAGCCTATATGATGTACAAAGAAGTTCTTCAATTAAAGCAAATATTATCTGCTGTGAGTAACACACGAGAGCAAAGACGCGGGGGCACTGCTAGTTAACGTATATAAGTACCCGTGATACAGCAGTGTTGTTGTTACGTAGCAATCAACATACAGTAAAGAATTTAGTCTTACTAAAGTTTTTTGTCGTAACGCCATAGATTGTCATGTATGTTCCAATGTAAGGAATTGTTCAACACGAAAAAGGCTTTTTTTTTATTTTAGCTCTCATATACTTGAAAAAATAATACGTGTCTGAATAAATAATTTGCTAAGGTCGTAAAAAAGTTTAATTAACGAACACATTTTTTCTACATAGATCATTTTTAAGAAAACTCTTTCAAAGAATTACTTATTTTCACGTAGAAATATAAAATAAAAATACGGCAAATAAAACGATTTTTCGATGAACGTTTGGGCGAATTTGGGAAAAAAAGTTAGGTTCAAAAGAAAAACTCACTTTTGTTTGGAAGATTTCACAATAGCAAGTTTACAAATGATCAACAAAGACCCCTACAAAGCTGAAAAACATTTTACTCCACCGCGATTTCTGTCGATCAGCTGCTCGGTGACACTAAAGATAGTACGGAATTGTAATATCAGTTTTCTCTCAAGAATACTAGGCTTGACTTGACAAGGTAAAATAACACGACCACGAAACTCAATGCAGTAACGCGTATGTGTCTTTGAGTAGATGAAGATAAAATTTTACTTGAAACGCGAGTGTATAGATTAAAGTAATTATTAATTAGAAAGTGCGTACTGTACACAACATTAAGCGATACAACAAACATAGCACAACACTGAAAGGTACGAATTATCGTGTGTACCACGTTTATGTTCAAATATGGACAACAGTCCAGTTTGTTTTACGATACTACTTTGTGTGTTCATACAATCTGTTCTGTAAAAGGTAGTCTCTCTATGTTCCTACACAGCACGTTGTTACTTCTACAAGAATAATTGTTATTGGAAGAATATAGATATTACTGACAACCAAACTGGATTGTTGGCCATATTTTAACAGAAGTATGGTACCTACCACAATACCGGTACTTTTCTATCATTGCACATCTCCATGGTTTTATTGCTTTACAAAATATGACTAAAATAATTGAAAATATGAAACTACCTAAGCGGCATTAACTAAAAATATTTTAATATTTCACGAGACATCTAACGGGAATTCTTATGGGAAAATAAAAGGGAAATCAGGGCCAATAAATGTTCGCCCAAATATTTTACCGCATATTTTTTTTTTTGTCAAGGGCCTAGCTGATGATTTACATCATTGATATAGCACACATTATTTATTCAAAGACAACCACTCATGTTTTTTTTTTTTTTTTTTTAGAAAATCGAACAGAAATAATATCTGAATATTTTTGTAATTCCGGTTTCCTTGTGTCCGTGGCATATAAACAATGTGATAATTACTGTTGAGCACGGTGCTGTCGAGTAATCCGTCGGATTGTTCTTTGCAGGACTTATGATATTATTTATTCCTCATTCTACGGACGGTAAAAAAAGTGTTAAAATTACCAGCGTAGAAGGGCCAATAGAATACGTCGTTCCGTTCAAACTTATGGAGTTGCTCACAACAAAAAAATGTCACACCGCCTGATCTCGTAAGAGGTTTTATGCAACACAATAATTTCACAGGATTTTTCTTGTTTAATTCTTGTAGCTATCAAAACTACGCCAGACAGGTCAGCAGAAAATATAATCCTGAACCGTTGCTCACTTCGTTGCGTGTCAAAGGCCGAGTGGGAGAGAGATTCATAGAGCTTACTACGCGACGGTTGTGTCGTTCTTGAAAATGCAGTTGCAATCGTAAGTTCGGTAGGAAACATTTTGCTGAATAACGCTCGCATAGAACATTCTCTGCTTAGGTTACGACGACTGTTTCTGCGCAGCTAACGTTAGAGTGTATTAACCATGTCCATCAATGTGCTTTAGTCATGGACATTAAAAGAGGGTGGGGTTCACCAAAAATTTTAATTGCTTGAATATTTTTTTTTTAATTTATATGTGAAGTGGTTTATTTTATATACGTACGTTGCCACTATTTTTACTGGAATGAATATTTTTTAGCTTTCATTGTTTTTGTATAGTAGCAAAGTTCATATTTACATAAACATTTTTATGCATGAACAGAAAACGAACAAACTTAACCGAATTAAAAAAAAAATTTGCTGTGATGAACAGTGTGACGGACTCCGCTAAGATACATATAAAAAGGCATTGCATATTTTTTTATATTTTCTAAATTTTTTAATAATTTCAGTTTTTTCATTTTTAACTCAACACTGAAAATAAAAATTCAATGCAGTTTGTATAAGTGCACGCGACACTGTTCTTCAGTGTAAATTTTTTTTTTGTTTCAATAAGTAAGTGGATTTTCCTTTCTTGCATAATACCTTTTTGTGTAAAGTTTGACTTAACATCCTTTAATCAAAATTTTGTGAAACGTAAAAAAAAAATTCTTTGAACGATTCCTGCAATGGGTTTGTATTATAAACCGAACAGTTTTCTTTTCGGCGAATGTTGCCATACTGCAGAAAAACCAACAATAAAACAAAAACAAAGGAAGAAATGCCATTAAGCTGTCTTCCCTTGTTTTTTTTTTTTTTTTTGTGGGTTTTTCTGCAATACGGCAACATTCGCCCGCAATGGCGTGTGTCCAAAAAAAAAAGTGTTCTGTTCATAGAAAAATTTCATGACAGTATATTAAAACAATGAACATTTCCAGTGAACCGCTTCCTTAGTAACCGATAAATTGGTTGATCTCCCTTCCTGAAATTGATAACTTTGGGAGTAAATAATGATAACCATCATACCTGTAGTTTTCATCTTAGGTGCAATGATGTATGGCAAATCTGGGCAATAGCGTTACGTAAATTTACCAATTATTATGTGGATTAAAATAAACTTCCTATATAATTTGTAAATAAGTATTTATTTTGGCTTTACGAATGATTTTTTTTACATCGGCTGTCTTACAATGTGCTTTATATTTACTCCCGAGGTCTTCAATTCTCCTCACACATGATATGCCGTCTCGTGTTTCCTTCGTAACCACTGCACCGCGTGATACGAAAGATCACTTTGCTGAAGCAGTGCTAAAACTCTAAAGTTTTACATGCTGTGCTAGACAGTTTCATAACCGGCATCAAAATACACAAAAAAAAAAATACACTTTCGTTGCCTCAACAAAATGTTTCCTTCTCTGCTGCAAAGAAAATATTTGTTTGAAAGTTACAATAACAGTAACCAAAATGTGTCATTGTTAAAAATACTTTATTCGAAGGCTTTGTAATATTGATAGTTGGTGTTTTAACACAAGCCTTATGCTGAAAAATTATCATTTTTCCTACAAAGAAACGTATAAGTTCAACTAAAACTTATTTAAGACAAAATGTGACTTAAAACATAATTTTTTTTCACATTCGCTTTGCTGGAAGGAAGTATTTCTATACTAAAACCTTAACATCTTTGCTGCGAAGTTGTTTTTAGTTGACTGTGTTTAAACAACGGTTATGAAACTCTTTTTTACTGTGTAAGTTAACGGATAGTTACCTGATAGAACTTACTTTGTTAACCCGGTCAAGCGGCGAGGATTTCTCGATTACTGTCGGTTGACCAAGCTGCAATCGAACGCCCTAAAGAATGTCATGATTTGCAAGACGACGGAAATGTAAAACAAACCTTAATATTTGAAACAGTTGTTTAATATATTTCTAAGATTTATAATAGTTTTCATAAGTATTCAATTCTGAAGAGCTAGTTATGACACAAATTTAGGAATTTTATCAGTTCCTGTTTCATTTAATTCCGGCGTAAGTACTATACATTTCATAGTTTAATATATTCCTTGTTTTACTCTCGAAACTTAATTAAATTGAAAAATCAAAATCCAATGCTACTGATGCAGAGCGTAAAGTTAACAAAGTCTGTTTAACCTGAGTAAGCAAATACCTTATGTAGCAACAACTGACACTACATCTGGTTATTGAAACAATTTTTGTTAACGATTCTAGTGAGAAGTGTTTGAGATTAGCCTTTATTATACTTTGTTTTACATATCTTTGCAGTGTACATATTTTTTGTATGCATAAAAGCAGAGATGAGAGAAAAGTACAGATGGAGCATTAACAGCCGATACTGTGGCCAAGCTGACTTTGTTTATTCAGGTCGCAATATGGCGGAGTGCAATCAGCTGTTCCTGTAGCTGTATTGAGAAACGAGGTTATGGTTGGCCAACCCACGCTCGCATTATACTCGTTGCTGTGGAAATAAACAGCATTTTTTAGTTACCAATATGGTGGATGGAGTCCTCTCCCTTCCGTCTCAAGGCCTCATACCCCTCGCCCTACAATATATACGTTATGCTCCATTTGTGTGTTTCTCTAACCTCTGCATAAAAGTAACGTACGAAGTTTCACAGAGAACCAAAGACGGTACAAAAGAGCTGAACAATTACGTTGCTCTTTTGTTACATGACCAAATTGAACGCTGAAATATTGCAGCCGAAGACAGAGAATTGTGTACTTTAGCGAGGGCGGGGGTAATTATCATATTTCAACAATTAAACTTTGGTATAGGACATTGCCTGTTATGGGCTGCAATATGACGCCGTTTAATTTGGTCCCATATAGAGATAGACTGTCAGCATTGGTCTTGCACTTCTTGCAGAGAACAGTACATACATTTTACTGTATTGCATTGTTTCAATCGTTTCTCACTAGACGGATGATTTCCATTCTTCGCCATGCTGAAACGTATATGTGTCCGTTATTGTAGTAATAGGTATTTTGGTGCAGGATGCTAATGCGCTAATTTTTGTTGTTCTCCCACCTTTGTTTGTAAACGTTGACAAGCGCGCGCGGGACTGCAGTGCCGCCAACAGGACAACACGAAAGCACACCCACGTCCAATGGGAGTATGGTACGCACCTGTCGGCAGGCGGTCTCGTTTATCGGACTTGGGGCGATGTTGCCCGGGATCTGGTGGTGTAGAACTTCGCGTGACTCAGGGTGTCTAAACATAGTTTTACACTCCAGTGATCGTGATACGTACCCCCCTCCCTCCTTCCACATTTCCCCCCAACGAACAACCTCGCAATCTTCCTGTGGTTCCACTTGTTATTATTCGCGCGAGGTGTGTAATCCGATCGCCGACCTACGACGATACACCAACTATCTATCCCGCGCATGCGCCGTCTCTCTCACGTGTGGGAGCGAGTTTGGTACCTGGGCGCAGGGTTGCCAAAACTGTACAGATAATTATGATTACAAACGCTTATGAAAATTCACTGGCTGGAGTAGGGTAGGTTATCTCAGTCACAGGACCTGGTTTTGTCGATTACCTGAACAGTTTTGCCAGGTCGTGGGATTTGTCCCATTTCGTGGGACATTTTAAATGTAATAATTAAATTTGCGACAAATATATTATTTATGGTAAACATTAATGTTATTGCACTTTTATTCACAAACTGTTTTGATAAGCTACTGCGAGTTTCATAGTATCAGCTAAAGGTTTTTAGCACTGTTGGGTAATCACAGTACGTTTAATTGTTTTGTGTGTGTATCTATTTTTGTAAGTTATTTAGAGATTTGTTTATTAAAACTCTTTGAATGTGTTTGTTGTTATACGGGTTCATTCCGAAGGCTAGGAGCACAAGGCACTGAAACCTTACAAATAAATAACCCATGCAATATTGTACAAATTAATGGTCAGTTAAAAAAAATTTTTATGCCTGGAAACAATATTACTTTTTTTTTTTTTAACTTTGAGATTCCTGTATTTGCGAGTTTAATTTTTCAAATCCTAAAGAGTAACAGATATCGCAAAACCGTAACATAGAAATGTTGGAAACTGTTTGTACTAAATATAGTCTAATTTAGTTTCAAGACAAAATTTTCTATAATTCGGACTAGTTATCGACGTAATTAAAGTTTCTTTAAGCTAATATCTGGCCAAAATTATAAAAAAAGTACGTTTTAAAAAATTAGGTTACGTAGTACAAACATTTTCCATCATTCCTATATAACGGGTTTGTGGTAACTGCTTCCTTTCAGGATTAAATAAATAAAACTTACCAAAATTGCATAAACAAGGTCTCATGGCCATAAACGTTAGCTAAATATGTAAAGTCATAATTTTTTTTTTTTTTTCAGAAAAACCACGTACACTGCTTATACATTTTACACAAAGGAACTGACATGGTCGTTTTCGTTTTGAACTATAGGCCATCGACTTTCTTCGAACTTTTTGATGTCCGTGCTCACGAGAGAAACCCAACTTTCCCACAACTCTTGGCCGAGCGTAACAAGAACAAACGGCTTGCTCTTGCATCGCCCGACGTACAAACAATTCAAACGCTCGGAAAACGCGTGTCTTCCCGCCTGCCCGGCTTCCAGAGTAATGGCGGTCAGCTGGCCCTGGATTAATCTTCCAGTCGTCGTTCCAGGCTCTCTCAGCGATCCATTGATCTTGAGAATTATCGTGTTGCTTCCAAGAGTTGGCAGTCAAGAACAGTACGGTTAGTAAAAGAGTATCTAACAAAATGTTTTCTGTAAAAACAATGTTACCGCGTATACATATATGATCGTAAATAACTGTACTGGGAACAACATTTCTTTCCAGGTAAGGTAGAAAACTATTATTAACAGACGCCACTTTTTTTCTTTAGTCCTATCGTATGTCATTAGGGAGAAAGAAATGTGAGAACGAATCATTTATAGCAGTGGTGCTCAGAATCCTGACGGCAAATAAGAGAAATACATACTGACGTCTGTAGTAAAATAATTGGACTTAGGCCTAGTGTTGCAGATCTAATTTGCGTACTTTTGGTCTACAACGACCGCAATTGGCGGTGGGTTCTGAGGCCGAATGTCTCATCGCCTCCATACGCGAAGCGTCTCTTTAGACTGTGACTGAATTCGTTGCAATGAATGCTTGTCCTCTTGCTCATGCATTCTTCGCGAGATATAAGATAACGTCTCTTTCATGGCATAAGGCACGTCACCAACATCAGACACCCTTGCTGGTTTCTATCTGGGTTACTGTCCCATCGATTCGATATAAGGTGTTGCTGTTTTCAAACGGGCGCCAAGACAGACTTATCGCGTACCTTTTTTATTTATCTACGGTCCATTAACCGGAGCATTTTAATTATTTTAATCATTTTTGTATTTTTACGGGATATGGCTTGTTTTGTGAACCTACATTGTTACTATTTCTACTGTGATTTATCTTTCATAGTTTTTGTATAATTACATTTTAAAGTCCAAATTCTGCACTAAACAGTTTTATGCTATTGCGGATAACGAACTGGATCGCCGAAATGAATAAAATTCACTTTAAGGGAGAGTATCACGGGTTACACCAAAACATGTATAAATTCGCAATGAATACAGCGTGTTAAAAAAAAAAAGGTACCGCCACACTTTCAGGAAACATTCCACGTACACAAAGAAAGAAAATATGTAATATGGACGTGTGTCCGGAAACGCTTAATTACCACTGTAGAGCTCAATATTCCTTACATATCGTTAATACGCCATACTCCAGGGATACATCAGCGCATCAAGCATTCCATGATGCATGTATCCTCGCTCACGGAAGTCATTTTGAACATTTCATTTAAGAACATGTGTTACGTAATGCTGTTACTGTGTGTTTCTGTGTGCTCCCAGTCCATCATTTCATGTGAGTTGAAGAGACGCAATGCAGTCACGATTACCTTCCGTCACGTCGCCCACCTGGCGGTGATCCTAGGAAGTAACGTACATTCTAACGAAACATTCCATTGGGTAATTGGAACGGTGTCTCTACGAAATGTTTTTTACGATAACATGTAAAGAGAGGTAATGGAAAGGGCTCTACCATGCTAACTAAGCGTTTCCGGACATATGTCCATATCACATATTTTCTTTCTTTGTGTGTGTGGAATGTTTCCTGAAAGTTTGGCCGTACCTTTCTGTAACGACCTGTACGTGTTCGTATTTTGTGAAAAAAAATCCTGGTTATGTGAAGTAAACTCTTGCTTATTTTTAAAACTTATAAACAATAAATAAAATAAATAAGAAAATTAAAAAAAAAAACTTTGATAAAACTTAACCTCTTGTGGTGTTTACCAACTGGCCAGAATTCCACAAAAATAGAAGTTAATGAACCGCAAGGTACCTAAGTTCTTAACAACCCACTTGAATTCCCTGTTTTATCGCCGCCTTCTAATTCACTAATTCACGCTACACGGTAATGAAAGGACCACTGCAAAAAAGGGGGGCTTGCCTAGGCTACGTTTAGGTGAAGGAGAGGAAGAAGGACCGGAATATCTTACGAGTGTTCAAGTGCGATAAAGTCATAATTTTATATTTTTTTGAAATATTGTCAGTTTTGTAGACGATACTTGTGAGTACATTTCACTCTTACGAAACAATTTCAGCTGTCATAGTTTTATCATAACAGAATGTCAAAGTCAAAACTTGCTTGTTACGCTGCTATGTAAATAGTGAAAACCAATTGACCTAATGCTTAAACAAAATAATTCACTGTGAACTTACATTCCATGAGCTATGAAATAAAACATTAAATAAACCCACAATGTAATATTTAGCATTAAATAAATCGCAAAAATACGAAAAAAAAAAAAAAGTTGCAAATTCAGCAATTTTTTTAAATACAAAAACAGTTCGCGGATTTTTTCAAATGTTTTATTACGTATGTTATTTCAATGTGAATTATTTCACGCACGTCAGTCAATTGGTTTTCACTATTTGCATGGCAGCAGAACATGAAGATTTTGACTTTGACATCCTGTTATGAGTAAACTACACGAGCTAATATTGTTTCGTAAGAGGAAACTCTACTCAAAAGTATCGTCTACAAAACTAACACTATTTCATATAAATATAAAATTATGTCTTTTATAGCACTTTAACACACTTAACGGTTTGTTTTCGACCTTCAACATTTTTGACGACTATCATTTTAAAAATATAAATGGGATTCGCTATCGTAAAATAGCTCTGTAACATTGTTTTGATTAGTTTTAACTATTTCTCTGGTTTTGTCGGGATAGTAGTTAATTGGTTAATTAACAATGTTTCCTTTCAGTTGATAAGAGCGAAAATCTTTACACATCTTGTCTTGAAAAATAATTACATAGAAATACCAATTTGCATCAAAGATACAGAGTAATTTTACGTCATCGGCTCTCTTCTGAATTTAAGGTAAAATATCTCTCTGGAAAGCAGAAAAACTCATGCCCATGCCCTTAACTTATGGGCAATAGAGAGGAAGTTTAAGGAACATCAGGCAGATTTTATACCAGCTCTCTAGTCTCTTCCTGATTTCTTACTCGTCGGTATTCGCAAGCCGGCACTGTGGAACATGTTTGGCTTCATAGTTGTTACTACAACCTCTGTATTATGTAGTCTGGTGGTTTAAATAGTAAATTTATGTCCCAGCAGAACCATGCTTAGTAATGTTGAGGGGGTGGCAGTTGGGGGCTGAGACCACCCTCCTCATCGTGATTCGCTGAAACTGGCAAACTACTCCGCATGAAGCGAAAAGTCTAGAAATTGCATAAGTTGTACTAGCTGTGTGGCACATTGTGTGTTTTAGTTAAATGTAAATAGTATGGTACTCGGCTACTACCAAGGCGATCCGGGTTCGATTCCCGGTAGGGTCGGTCCCCGGATTTTCGCATGTGGGAATCGTACCGGACGATGTCGTTGGTGGGGCGGGTTTTTATCGGGGATCTCCCGTTTCCCCCCACCGTTTCATTCCGGCGATGCTCCATATTCATCTCATTTCACCTCTCACCAGCGCCAAAGACCTCGATGTTAAGCGCTGACCAAAATCTCTCACCCACCAAGGAGAGTCGTGTTCGATTTCGGCGAGGTCGGTTTCCGGATTTCCGCGTGTCGGAATCGTGCCGGACGATGGCACTGGTCGGCGGGTTTTCTCTGGGATCTCGCGTTTCCGCGGCTCATTAATTCCGGCGCTGCTTTACTCTCACATCGTGTCGCCCATCACCAACGCTAAAGACCTAAGTCCCGGCCGAAATCCAACGGTAACATCGTTATTGTTTTCGTATTTTCCGGTCAGCCGGTTAGGAGAAAAGCAGACACATAAGACGCACATAACTTAAAACATGAAAAGGCACGAGAGTAGATCCGAAAGAGCTAGTGATCTTCAGATTCTCCTTCCACACACCCCGCCCCCCCCCTCCCAACGGGCCATACTTTTGTTCCTCTCAGACTCGTGCGACAAGAACAACCCGACCGGTCTTGTCTTGTCGCGCTGCATAATAATGTTGTCGACACCCGATCACCTTCGCCAATCGGCGAACACCTGATGCGATAGACCGGGACAGCCGACACAACCTATCTCTGGATCTCTGGAGCGTTTTTTTATTTGCCTTCCAAAAGATGACATAGTTCGTCTCTCACACCTCTTCATCCACCAACGATGCACAAACGAGTAGCAATATTTCAAAACCAGACATGCCCATCTTACAAAATTTTGCTGGAAAGCGAAGATGACGGGTACGATGCGATACAAACTATAATTAAGCATGGTAAGTTTATCCTTGTACGTAATTTTAACTGTAAAATTATGGTTATTTTTATGAAACAAGATAGTATTATATTTCGTTGTTATTGAAGATAAAATTGGTCGTACCTAGTTCTGAATGAATGTTCTGTACAGGCCTGGCTTTGGATGTTATTCAACTAGCCAGGGGCAACAATCGTGTCATCCAATAGACAGAAGCTTTTACGCTATTGCTTTGAACGCTAAATTACAATTGGGTCGGCATGGCTTTTTTATTGAAAGCACACATTTTCGCCTGATTTTTAAATGGGACAGGCAGTTATACAATGAAATCGGATTATATATTAGTGTGTTACTCACCAACCTGAAATAGTGAACATGTTCAATCCATTTCCTAATTTTTTGTACACCCCTGCTGTAGAAAGTTTTACTCTCAAATATCAGAACATAGTTTTGCCAAAGACGTGGTTGTGGGTAACCGTCATGCTTACGCCAGTCGGTATTTTGTTTGCTAAACATATTCTTTAGTCTTAATCCTGTTGGTGTAAATTTTTACCCTATTTATTTACTGTATATGTTTCGGTGTATTCATGAAATGGACGAAGTATTGTGTGAGTAGAGAACTATGTCAAAATAATTTATGATTTTGCAGTGTTAAAAAATTTTCAATTTAGCGAAAATGAAATATTTTCATTTTATCCAAAAATCCATTTACCAAGCAAGTTTCACTGGGCGATACGAAAGTCACTTGTCATAGAACAGTTATGCGAGACTTGTATATTGTATCTTTTGCCGCTTTTAGTGAGTAACAAGTAAAAAAAAATACATGTCTCATTAGATTCTCATACGAATGTTTCCATCTTTGCATTTCCACAAATCCAGTAAATTTCTCGCCATCGAAATAATCATATCGTTGTGGTGTTCCCATCATTATAACCATAACGTTTCTAACTCTGTAGCACGCAAATTCATCCTAAATATAAACCGAGGTGAGTATATGTCCATACATAATTATTTTTGTTTTACACAAGTGGTATGGTAGTTACTGCACTCCTAACTTTTTTTCTCTATACAAACAGGACTCATCTCAATGCACCGGACTGCTCGTCATTAAACGTAGAACTGAACCTGAAGTAATCCCAATACCTCTCACGTTCAGTGAGCATGAAAATGTCATGGGCATGTAGGATAAGCAGCCGGACACATTCAAAGCCTCAGAGAAAATAAGAAGCAAAGGGACTTTTGCATAAATAGATGAATACCTTGGACGTGACAACTTCGTCGTAAACGTAAAAGCAGAACGTAAAGGAAAAGTAGTGTTGTGAGACCAAGGTCGAAGATCTTCGAACAAGTTGTTAAATGTTAAAATCGTTTTTTTTTTTTTAATGCATGGAACGAAGTAAATGAATATCGCAGAGAAATACAAGTAGAGGATGATTCACGTTTCGGCGACAGTAATACCACAGAGAGAAGAAAGTTTTAAAGGCCAAGGTTTTTACTTCTCGTAGTAAGTATATATCAACATAACCTTCGATGAGTATTGTGGACTCTCAAAATATTGAGGTTTCTATGACGCAAGTTTGGTGCACTGATTACTAATGTACTAATAGCTGTGGTGGCCTGTTATTGGTAAGTTTAGGACCATGATTGGAGACGATGGTTTATGTGAGAAAACTTGACTGTTTTCTGGGTTTCAACGCACGTTTAGCTTATTTGAATATTACTGGCTTTCCTAGAGCTGTTGCCCTATTTTACTGAGACTATAAGAATCCTGCTATTGTAATATTTTATGCCTGTTAATGGTCTGTAGACAGCTACGTTGTGTCAGACGTATATCACCCAGTCATACATGTCACAAGAAACTACAGTGTTTTCAAGGGTATGTTAGTACAAAAAACTCTCGCGATATACCATCTTCTCTGACCATGATCCATTAATTCTACTGCCTTTACGAGAGTTAACTTTTTTCTTAATAAAACAAGATAAGATGCCGAAAATCATGTGCACAGTTTCGTTAAAAAAAAAAAAACAGCGTACAATACGTTAATTTTTTTTCAAGACAGAATACAAAATGGCTTCAGCAAATTATGCAATTAAGGAAATACTCACTTATAAACCTATTAGTCGAATCTACATAATTTTTGTCCAGAAAAAATTTAACAACATACTACACACTACACACTACACACTACACTGTGCCAACAGTTTTTCGATATCTGCTCTCGTTTAAGAATAAAATAAATTAGTTATCGTGAAAGCAGTAGAAATGATGGATCATGGCCTTAAGAGTTAGTGGACCGTAGCTTTTTTTACTACGTTTGAGGCATGGAAACGGGGAAGGCGATAAGTCGAATATAACCCGTGCGTCAAACACATCATCGCCTCTAGGCGCGGAGGACTAAACTAGCGTGCAGTGTTTACGTAGTAACTGTTTCTCAACGTGACTTCAAGCGATGACCCTGTTGATTTATTTGTGGAAAGTATGTAGTACAGCCCAATGCAGATTTCTATGATTTTGTTTTACGATTACGCTTTATATTTTCTCGGCTACAGCAACGTGAAAAGGTCATTTTTAGCTCTTTTTAGGAGCTTGATAATCACATTTTTAATTATCGGACTGCATTTTTCAAACCATAGGAACTTAATTTGAAGTGTGTTTTCTTTTCGTAGATAAACTCATTAGAAACATTTTTAGTAACTGTACATGAAAAACGACTATACGTACCTCACTACAGCACGTCTCACGCGCCAGGTGAATTAACTCTTAAATTGATTATATTCATACACAAGGCAAATTTCTATGTTTTTCTCTATGTCGTTTCCAATTTGTGTTCATATGATAGACAGCCACAAGGAGAAAACCTGAACAGTAAAACAAATTTTGTACTTTTAGAAAAAGGTTTTTATGGAAACCAGTTTCCAAAAAAGTTTTTTGTAACACTACGAAAATTTTTGTAAAATTTACAAAAAAACCTGTACATTTACAAATTTATTTGTATATTTACAAACATTTCTGTAAATCTACAAACAAATTTGGTATATTTACATCTAATATCTAGTTCATTTTACAATACTTGATTGTAGTGTTACAACAATTTTTTTTTTTTTTGGAAATTAGTTTCCAAAAATTTTTTTGTGAAAGTACGAAATGTTTTGTAAAATCTGAAAGATCTCCTAGGTTTATTTTGTTTCAATTCGAATAATCTGCTCATTAGCATTATTTTACTATTTCCCAAAGTTGTTTACGATATTTGTAACCACTTTAAAAGGTTTCTGACATCTTACATTTATTATCTGACTGATAATGTTCTGATATTACGTAACAAGAGTTTCCTTGTAAATTTACAATTGTTTTTTACTGTGTGGGAATATTAGGGTGATCCTGCTGTGGTTTACAATTGTATTCCTCAGGGATAAGTATGAAAGGGACAAACACAGCGCCCAGGTCGGGAATTAAGAGGGCGTGGTACATAACTCAACGCTAAAAGCATTAATTTATAACTGTAGGTTTCTTGAAGTCAATTTTCAAAAATTAAACAATAGCAATCCTAAACAACAGTTTTGTCCAACGTTTTAAACGAAATTGTTTACAGTGTTACGAACTTATGAGGCACAATCTCTGACGCCGGAACCTCGTGCGTTTAACAGCGGTGCAAGAGGTCACGCGTAACGAATTAGTAATTCTGGATAAATATTTACTCATAAAGTTGGCAAATACCATTATCTGGGATTGTCATTGAGTATTTTTATCCATATTGGCTTGGGAAAAAGCGTAGAAATCAATTGATATTTTCAGCGTTTATTTTTCTACCACACTCTCTTAAGGGACTTTAAGCAATGACCACATTA
>PNEQ01100966.1:0-15000 GCA_003012365.1 Medauroidea extradentata | reverse complement strand
CCACGTCGGCTGAATTTTATTAAGTTTTAGCTAAGTATGTATTTAAATAAATTCTGTTTAACTGACAGTTTAGTCGAAAACATACTATTTTTGTTATGAAAAAATAGCTATCTCAGCAAAACAACATTTTAAACAAAACTGCCAGATAGATTTTTGATATCTGCTGTCGTTTAAACTTACAATATTTATTATTGCAAAAACCGTAGAAACAAAAAAGCATCGCCTTAAAATAGATTCACAGCAACCGTTTCGGTTTATTGGAAACTTAAGAGGGTCTTCGCCGGTGTCGAATTTCCACCTTTGACGCGTGGGAACAGCGTAGCGATAAGAGCCAATGTCCCACGCTTGACGAGAAGCATATCGCCTCTATTCGCAGCGTGCCAAACTGGCGTGCAAGGTTTCCGTTATAGAATTTTTCCTACGGGATAAGCGGTGATCACATTTTATTTTTGAATAGTATGAAGTAAAGACCAACGCAAGCCTCTCGCCTTGCAATTCAGGTAATATTTTCGGAATTACAGCAGTCCAAAAAATCCCCGTTCTTAGCCATTTTGAGAGGCCCGAAAATCATCTTTCTGACAAGCGTGCTGAATTTTCGAAAACATAGAAACGTAGTTTCAGTGTGTGTTATGTTCGTAGATAGGTGTAATATGAATAAGTTTAACGGTTTCGCATATAAAAAGAATACGCGTGACACGCTGCATCGCCGTCTATGCGCCAGTCGAGGACTCCTCTAAAGGAAAGTCCATTCGTTTTAAATTGTAAATCATTGATATCCAAGACTGACATAGAGCTACGACCACTCAGCCAACATGTCAGGACTCACATATTAGAACTTCATTTAAATAATGGTGGGGGACACAGATTTATGCAGCTCCGGGCCTCACGATCTCATGAAATGGCCGTGGTGAAGTGTTCAGATCACTCCAGTCCTGACTAGGAGACCAACGTTCAATTACAAGCGTGGGCGATTTCGAATTTTCGCACGTGGGAACCCTATCGGACTTTGCAGTTGACTGGCGGGTTTTCTCTAGGCTTTTCCGTTACTCTTAGCCTAGCTATTGCATTTCAGCGCTTCTCCGTTGTTCGGCTTTATTTTTGTCAACCCTTAAGAAAAAGAGAGGGAGATAGTCAACACCTTGAATTGTTGTATTTTCTGTCATAACGTTTCTTCTGGGTAAATTCATGCAACTTTAACCTAGTTAGAGAATGGAATACATACAAAGGGAATTTTAGACATTACAAATCTTTGTTTGCCGTTACTGTTGCTAGAATTGCAGTTAGAATTTTCTTTATTTTATAACTGCAATTCGTTCTCTAACAACACTAACGGAAAATAAAGATTTATGGTATCTATAATTCCTTTTAAATGGATCCTAATTCTGCAGTTAGCTTAAAGTTCCAAAAATTTACCCAGAAGAAAAGTTATGATGCAAAATACAAAAATTCAAAATGGTTGCTATAATTCACTCTTAAGAGGGCATGGTACATAATTCAACGCTAAAAGTTTTTATATATAACTGTAGGTTTCTTGAAACCAATTTCCGAAAACTAATCAATAGCAAACCTAGACAATAGTTTTAGCTAAAGTTTTAAACAAAATTGTTTCCAGTGTTACGAACTTCTGAGGCACAATCTCTGACGCCGGAATCTCGTGCATTTAACTGCGGCCCAAGAGATCGCACGTAATTCTGAATAAATATTTACTCATAAAGTTGGCAAATACCGTTATCTAGAATTGTCATTGAGTATTTTATCCATATTGGCTTCGGAAAAAGCGTAGAAATCAATTGATGTTTTCAGCGTTTATTTATCTACCACGCACGCTTAAGAGTACTTTGTAGATAAATAAACGCTGAAATCATCAATTGATTTCTACGGTTTTTTTTTTAACCAAATGCGGATAAAATACTCAATGACAATTCTAGATAACGGTATTTGCCAACTTTATGAGTAATTATTTATCCAGAATTACTAATTCGTTTCGCGTGATCTCTTGCGCCGCAGTTTAATGCACGAGGTTCCGGCGTCAGAGATTGTGCCTCAGAAGTTCGTAACACTGGAAACAATTTTGTTTAAAACTTTAGCTAAACTATTGTCTAGGATTGTTATTGTTTAACTTTCGCAAATTGGCTTCAAGGAACCTACAGTTATAGATTATAGCGTTGAATTATGTACCACGCCCTCTTAAGGGTCTGCTGATTTAAGTTAAGGAGTGTCCCTACACAAATGAGACCTGAGCGAGCTGCCGACTGACGTACAATTTGAGCGATAGCCGTGTCTAATTTCGTCTGAAAAGCCGCGTTGAGGGGTGGAAAAAAAGTAAAATTTCCGTATGAGGTGTATCTGTAAGTATAGAAGAGAAAAAGAGACAGAATATATATATATATAAACACACACTTCGCTTTTAGTTTGTTTTCTCACAAAAGTATAAGTTATTGAAGAGTTTTATTACAGTTATGTATCCACAAAGGATGTCTCTAGGTTACAATATGAAAATTGTGTGTTAAATATAAGAATACGTAGTATAGACAAATGGCACTTTAGTACAGTATTTTGCTGAAATCCCAAACTTTTTATAATCGTACTGATGTTCCATTAGCAAAACTTCGACTCTAGTGACAAAGGTACGATTTTTGTCTTCGCTTGAAAACAGTTTCACTGTTGTAGGCATATTACCCTTTGCGAAATTAAAATAAACAAGTCATATTTAAGTTGTGCAAATTTATTAACTAGGGCGTTCCAAGGCCACTAGTCTCAATTCGCAGTGTTTTTTAAATTTTATTTTTCAAATTTTAAAATGGAACACATACTGTAACACCATCACATATATTTATTTTTGTCTTTACTGTATAGTCTTGTTATCGATTTTGAGAAAATTTCTGTACATGTTTCCGTGACTTTAAATGTTGTTGTTCGCAGTATCGTGATTGAAAATGTGATATATCTATCTACCTGTAAACTACTTTGTAAAGTTAAAATTATTTTTCTTCTTGTTTTAAATTAGGCTTATGGACATATTTACATGGACCAAATAAATTTACTTTGAGAAATATATAATTTAAGCTTAAGTATTTCTTGACGATATTGCAGCAGTAAAGTTACAAGGTTGCTCCCATTTAAAGTTTAATATCTAGCCATTTGTATTATAACCAAAACAACAAAATAACTACTTACGAATCACATCATACATTTCATTTCAATTCCTTATTGGGTTCTGGTGTCTTAAACAATCATACTTATATCCTGTCTGCATTGTGATATAGTAAATATTTTAATTTTCTATGAAACGTATATAAAAGCTATTATTCTTGTTATGACCTAACCAATTTTTTAAATAACGTTTTTTGCACTTTCTTTACAATTTTGTAATTTTTTAAAATTACGCAAGTATTTAAGATACTACAAAAATAGTTTTAATAAAATTCTCAATTATTTGAACGACGTTAAGCTTTACATTATGTATTTTACGGCCAGATACTGAGCATTTATTGAGTCAAGTATTGGCTAACAGAAACTAGTTCTGAAAACCCCATTTTAGACTAAATAAGCTGATACAAGCAATGGAAAATGCTCATCTGACGAACGCAATTTTTTTTTAACACTCTTCGTAAACGATTTTGTTAAAACCATTTAGAGGTCTTTCATAATTTCTTACACTTTTATTATCGCGTGGAAACAAAACTATAGGTGACCTCATGGTCGGATATCTACGTATATTAATTTTAGAACATAAAGTGAAGCACGAATCGCAAAACCGTCACATACACGATATGAAAATTGCTCTTGCTATCGGGCCTATTTTGTTTCAAAGCGGCTATTACATAAATTTGGCTGGTTATCGCCATCCAGAGAATTTATTTACGTCAATAACTAGCCAAAACTGCGGCAAAATGTCTGGCTTTGAGAAAATTAGTGTATGTAGTAATAAATTTTCAATACACCTGTGTAACGGTTTTGCGATATCTGGTTCATTTAGGTTCGAAAAGTAGGTCTAATATTCGGAAAACAGCTTAAAGAGGAACCTACCAGAAAACACAAAAGTGGCGGATAATTGTCAGCAAGACATTCGACTGTTCTCAGACCTGTCGTCAAGTGTCAGCAACTTGATAAAATACTGTATCGGCAAAAGATTCCGGACCTTTAAAGGTGTAGTTACCTTTTTCAGACAGTGACTATCAGTCTCGAAAATGGCACTAGTCCTCTTTCTTTTAAGGGGAACCTAAAAAAATATCATCAAGTTGAATTTGAACCGTTAGCGTCACAGTATGCTATTTCCGACAACAGTTCGTCTATCACGAAACATACGAAAAAGACCAGCTATCCTTAATGACACTTAAAATATATCGGCAAGAAGATAACGGGCCGTAAACGGCAAAATTATTACTTTTAATACAGCCACGAAAAACGCTGGCTCATGGTCTGGTTCAGGACAGTTAAAATATATCGGCAGTAAAATTTCAAGCAAATAACAGCCCAAGGTTTTTTTTTTTTTCAGACAGAAATATTATCTGTCGTGAAAAATATACTGGCCCACTGTCTTTCTAAGGACCCTTGAAAGATATTCGAAAGAAGATACCGAATGAGGTTACCTATCGCGAAAATTACATAGGTTCTCTGTCTTTCTAAGAACACTTAAGAGTTAGTAGTCTCTAGCTATTTTTACGTTTGAGGCACGGAAACGGGGAAGGCGATAAATGTAATGTAACACGCCCGTAAATCGCCTCTAGGCGCGAAGGACTAAGCTAGCGTGCAGTGTTTTCATAGAATGTATTTTTCAGTGGGACCTCAAGCGGTGACCATGTTATTTGATTTGTTGAAAGTATGTGGTAAAGTCCGATGCAGGTGTCTATGATTTTGTTTCACGATCACGGCTAACATTTTAGCAGCTACAGCAAACGAGAAAAAAAATAATTTTTAGCACTTTTTATGAGTTCGGAATTCATAATTTTTAACAGCAAACGGCAATTATTAAACCACACGGACACAGTTTGAACAATCTTCTTTTTGTAGATGAACGCATTAGAAACACTATTAAAACAGTCACACAAGAAAAAATACTTTCCGTGGCACAGGGTCCTCTAACTCTTAAAGGATATCAGCTAGAAAATTCCGGGTCTTTAACAGCGTTGTATTTTAAGTTTTCTTAAAATATATTGCAATGAGGATACCGCGGGCCGTAGTGCTATGTCCTTTTCAGATAGCTGTTATCGGTCGCGAAAAATATACTAGCCTGCTGTCTTTTTCATGGCACTTAAAAAATATTTGCAAGAAGATACCGGGCCGTAAACATGGCAGTAATCTTTTCCGGACTGCAGTTATCTGCCGCGAAAAGGATAGCGGCGTGCTGTTTTAAAATGACATTGAAAAGCTACGTAATTTACAAATATTGAACGAACATTGATTTGTTATCTGCGTTGCAATGGTTAGCTGCCTGTTTCGAGAAAATGTTATTACTATAGAATTGGTTTTTTTCCTGTCCATACTTGGCATTTGGTAGTTGGTCAATGGTTTTTGTGTTTAATAACCTACTATTCTACTATAAGTCATCCCAGAATAGACAACTTGTCTGAAAAACACATGGCAATATCATCCGTTTGCCAGGAACAATTACTTGTTGATATGTATGCAACTATCACCTACAGATTTTAACAAGATGGCGTGTAGTAGTGGTTAGCAGGACTGACCGCAAACCAGGGAACCATCGTAACGAGACCAACACATTCCCATAAGAAAGATCGAAATTTAGTACAGCAAATTTACGGAAAGTTAAGAAATTAAAAAATGCCATGTGTAAAACACAAGAAAAATACGATATTTAAAGTGCACGCAAAATTTTTTGGAAAAACGTTTATTAATTATGTTCGGTCATCGCCTGCCCCTCAATTTTTGCGATCTCATCAGTCATTTCGACACTTATCTATCACAGGCACGCTGTCTTTTTGTAACTCAGCTGTCGCCGTCTCGCTCTCTGTTCGACACACTGCTGTCACCGGCCCGCTGTCTTTTCGACACTCAGCCATCTCCGGCCCAGTGCCCTGTCGACCCTCAGCCGTCACTGGCCCGTTGTCTTACCGACGTGCAGCCATCACCAGCCTGCTCTATTAATGACACTTGTGCTCCATCTTTGTTAATGGCAATACATCTATTTGATATCTTGCTGGTAGCTTTCCGGTGTCTTTATAACATGGCGGCTGCATGTCAGTCGATGGTCCACAAAGACATCGGCCTGCTGCTGGCAAAATATATCTGGCCCATACTTTCTGTGTTTGTTGGCTCATGGCCTTAAGCGTCGCGGTGTTTTTACATAACCACAAATTATTATAGTGCTCTATGGATATGAGGTTACCGAATACAATGGTTGTGCCCTGCCTAGACATAACAAAAAATCTCTTACGTATTTCTATCATAATTTCGTGCTGGTAGACCAACAACTTATCTACATTTGCTTGATATTAAGCTCCGATTAATATTTAAATCCATTAACACAAAATGTCTGTTGGTGAAATGTATTACTTTTATTTTTAACTGGTATATTATTAAATACTCCCTGAAATATTTTAAGACTAAAGGGAAAATATTAAACATTAGGTGTTATTAAACGGTTAGGGTGGTCAACAGGTTGTTTTTTTTTATTTATAACGAGTGGTTTTGTATAAGCAAAAGATAATCATGGCTTATAATACAATGGGAAGAATACAGTATTGTTTGACAAGCAGAAAATCTCGTTTAAATAGTTTTGCTCTAATACGACCACTGTTTAAGGGGGCAATTTTATTATTTTTAAATTAAATTAAAAGTGGAACACGACTTAAATTAAGTTTTGGAGTTATGTATTTTTTTTAATCTGGTGGAAATATGTGCGACAGTCCTCGAGAAAATTTTTTTATTTCCAAGTCTCAAAAGATAAATAAATTTCTAGGCAAGCTAAATAACAGCCGACATTACACAAATACACATGAGATAATTATTTACGTTTAAGTGTTTTAGTTTGCGTATAAAATATTTAATGCAGGTTACGTTACCTTTTGCCATAAATAAACAATAACAAATCAAAAAAGTGTGTTAGGTCTTCGCTATTGCAGCAAATGGTAAGACACGGAAAACCAGAGAATATTCACTGACAGATAGACAAGTAAACAAATAACAAAATTGTATGTTTGTCTGCGCATTTTCTCTGTTTTTTTTTTTTTTTTGTGAAACACAATTTGCCGCAAAAGCGTATGTCCAAAATATTTCTCTGAGTTGTAACTTGCTCCAATTGCAAGAATTATTATTAAAAAATAACTTTAACAATAGGAAGTATAATTGTTTTATAACATGCCGTTTTCTTTATTGGAATGTTACAATAAACTGTAACATGAATAGCTTAGCAATAATTGTACGTATTCTAAAGAGCTGCATGGCTGTAGGTAATGTTTTAATGGACTTGAAACTTCACATTAATTTTTACCTCAGATCACGCGAAACGTATAAAGCTGGTGATTCGTCTTGCGTTATAATGAATTTCTTATATTGTTTCCTATTCAACCTCCACGCTGGATGGGCGGTAACCTATGTGTATAGATAATAATAACTTAGCTGGGAGATAACTGTAGTAGTTTCTCTGAAACTTGGCCATTAACTAGAAAGAAGCTAATGGTATCTGTACGTCATTTAAACTTACGCTGTTATCCATACGAAGCCAAAACATACCCTCTGTTAATTACCATAACATAAGAGTGCGAAGAAAGTGTTATCGATAAATAATTATCGAAAAAAAAATAATTGCTCAGGCTATTTAGGACATAATCCATTTAAGTTCTTTTTTTTATGTTTTGAAATACCTGACGCTAGTAAAAATTAGAGGGGCGTTTCGTATAATTTTTAAGATTGTTATTGTTTCTTGTTCGAGCAGATCCGCTGGAACTAGGTGCACTTCTTAGTATTGTAAACGCTAGCGTAAGTGCTCTACGAAGGCTAGGGAGTTTATTGACGTTATTGCATTAGTGTTAAGTGCCTGACTACTTGATATAGCCGCTGCCGTGTGTCGGGCAACCGGTGAAGCTGTACCCAGTCCGCGGAAGAAAAACGGCAACACACAGCGTGGCTTTCGTAGAAGGAAGACACTCGGAGAAACATCTTCGGCTGGAGGTCAAGTTAAAAAAAAAGAAGAAGAAGAAGATAGAAGAAGTGGTGGCCATAACAGAGAAATATTGCAAGAGGCAGGCCTCTCTCTCCTCGTGACATTCGTTAACATATCCAGTTACTAAACACGTTCACTTTATGTCCTACCTTTGTGGTGGGACAGAGTCCTGTTCGCTACACTGTTGCAAGAAAGAATTGCACAAAGCCAGATGAATATAATATTTCATTCACAGGATTTATTTATTTATTTTTGGCGTTTAACATACGTTGCAACAGAACGTAAAGAGTAATATGCAGAAACATGTAAAATGCTTTTTTTTAATATTTGGCGACAGACTAGACTCCGCTGATCTGTACATACTCGTGCGTAATCTATGATTTCATTGAACACGTGTATATATGTGATGTAATATACGTATCTGGCTGCTTTACATGCGACTATTTTGCCTCAGTTTGTTTCAGTGCCTTTACGTTCACATCCGCAGCTGTGCCTCATTGCTATTGGCAGCGTGTCTGTGTGACGTGACGTTTCTCATTTGACTGCGCCAACCACAGTAAGGTTACTGCGACACCACACGTATGTTATTTGCAGGTGGAACCTCAAAACACGCGAGAGTTAAAACATCCAATCACTGACTATGAAACACAGCTGCAGCTGTGCAGACAAGACTCTGAAACAAATTGTGGCAAAATTCCTTTCGCGAAAAGTTCATGGCCCTAGCGACTGGCCATTCTACCGAGGATAATTCAATTATTGGCTCAAAGTTAGAGACGGGAAAAATCCGCGGGTTAACTGACCTGTAGACTAGTTTCCAAGAACATCTGTGTATTCAAGCAGACATTATCTGCTCATTGTCTGCTCGATGAAGCAGTGATATGGGCTTGCATTTATTTGCTTCTGTACTATTGGCTAAGCGACTTCCAGCAAGTGTCAAATAAGTTACGGGCCAATTGCGAAAGTTGTACGAACTGACAGTTGCTGGAATTATAGCTTGAGGCCAAAAGAAAACGAGAATTTTTCAGGTCTCTACTCAAAGTGTTTCCCCATTCAATCCACGACACTACAGACAAGTGGATGACGTAGAGCAAGTAAACAACAGCTTGTAGTCTAGTCTGTTGTCAGAAAATTACGCTAAATTTGCATGTCTCTAGAAACATGTGCACTTTTAGAGTAGAAAAAATATTTAACTATCGGAAATTTGAACACAAGTTCTTCTGCAGCTGTAGTACTTAACTGCACTCTTGTGGCCGAGTTGGCCGAATTCCCAGACTGAGCGACATGGCACAACTACAGACTAAATAGTAATACAGACGTGAAATGACGTGGCGGCTCGTTTGATATAGGCGAACTTCGCCGCTTATTGGCTGCCCGAGGCTGTAGACTCCAGCCCCGTGTCTGTTTGGCTCCTGCATGTTACAACAGGTTTCCTATTGGCCTGGCTGCCGACTAGCAGAGCAGCTGCCCTACGCTGATTGGCAGTAGGTGTTTCCGCCATGTTGCTGGCCAGGGAAGCCATTTTGCTGGCGTGTGTGACTGAGTTCGCCTTCCTGCCGACTATTTCACTTCTGTATTCCTAAATATTCTGTGGCACAACGGTAACACGATGGACTTGTATTCGGGACGACCAGGGTTAGATACCCGGTTCCGACCATCAGGTTTCCATTATTACCCGAAATCGCCCCCGGCAAACGCTGGGATAGTTCCTCAAGGGTGTTCACGTGACCAAAATTTATAATTTTTTATTTGCACGGGATAGAGATCGCTTTACTGACGTTACATGTGACTACATTTTCCACATGTAAAAGTGTTTTAACTCTCATAGCTTTCCCATAGTGACATGTCAAAGTCAAAATTAGCAAGTTACGGGAACATTGTAATAACAAAAACCAAGTGTTTAAATATAATGAAATAACTTACACTGGAATTATATATAATGGGCAATATGTTAAAATTATAATTTAAAAACACACAATGAGATTCCTTTTTACCTTTTTAAACAAATGTGAAAATGACGACAATTTACTTCATTTATGGTAATTTTTAAAAAAAAAATACAATGGAACTGTTGTGTGTTTTCCCACAATACATAATTCCAGTGTAAGTTACTCCATTATAGTAAAACACTTGGTTTTTGTTATTACCAGGTTGCCGGAACTTGAGAATTCTGAATTTGGCATGCTGCTATGGAAAAACTGTGAGAGCGAAAAACATTTTACAAGTAGAAAGTGTAGTCACAAGTAACGTCTATAAAACGAACACTATGCCATGTAAATATAAAATTACGTATTTTTGCCACGTGAACGCCCTTGTCAAAGACCATGTTCGACTCTACTCCCAGCTCCTATCATTGTACCGAGCTGTGTGTCGTCTCTAATGACATTGCTGTGGACGAGACGTAAAGCCCACTTACTTTATCTTACCTTATCGAATACCCAGTCAACATAGTAAGGTGTTTTCTTTTCCGAGCTCGTTCCGGGGAAGGAATTTTCATCCCCTGCATGCAGATAAGTTATTCCAAGCCTACGCTGTAACTGCATCGAATTTATTTCGCTGTCTTGAAGACGTGGGAATTAATTTTTTCTACGCACAACTGAAGTCTTTAATGTATTCATTCAACTTTACACGTGTTTGAACACTGAACTTAACTTCATTAGTTAAGTCATTCATACACAGTAAAAAAAAAAGTTTGTACTTTTACAAGAAGGTTTTTTTGGAAACCAGTTTCCAAAAAAGTTTTTTGTAACACTACGAAAATATTTTGTAAAATTTACAAAAATCTTGTAAATTTACAAATTTCTTTGTATATTTACAAACATTTCTGTAAATCTACAAACAAATTTTGTATATTTACAGCTAATATCTGGTTCAGTTAACAATAATTTCTTGTAGTGATACGAAAACTTTTTTTGGAAACTAGTTTCCAAAAAATTTTTGTTGTGAAATTACGAGATGTTTTGTAAAATGTGAAAGGTCTCCTAGGTTAATTTTGTTTCAATTCGAAAAATCTGCTCGTTAGCATTATTTTACTAGTTCCCAAAGTTGTTTACGATATTTGTAACCAATTTAAAAAGGTTTCTGACATCTTACTTTTATTATCTGACTGATAATGTTCTGATATTACGTTACAAGAATTTCCTTGTAAATATAAAAATTTTTTTTACTGTGTACATTTTGCTTACTAAGGAAAGTTCATATGTTACGGAAATAGTCAAATTACACAGTACAAAATAACTTAAACGTACAGAATATAATATTAAAAGAACATATAGTAGCACAAGCAGCTTGATGTGCATAATGTTGTTTGCACTTTCTGTAACTGTAGGTTTTTCCCGCACAGAAAATTTTGCCACATAATATGTGATAGATTTCTACATAACGCACGCTTTTGAATAAGTGTTAAAACAATTAATTTTAACAAACATACTTCTTTCATTTTAATATGCTTTCGTCAGTAACCTCAACATTTATAATTTAATTAGCCTTTAGATAAGTTCTTAAAAAGTAAAATACAAGAAAATCAATAAGCGATATATACCAAAATACTAAAATATTTAATTCACAAAACTTCATTATAAACTCGTACAAAGTATGGTACTAAATCTTTTATAACCTATGACAATAAGATTTCATTGATGCAACAATTTATTTGTACATGTATTTTCTTCATTGCAATTCATATTTTAATACTTCTACAAGCTGTGGGAAATTCCTACTATCGTTGTTGACCTCAAAGTATATATTATAAATACCAAAATTCTATACATACAATACTGAAAACACAGGTTGGCAAGTAAAGCAATGTTGAATAACACAAACTTCACATAAAAATCCGAACATTCATATAAATGTGTTTGTAATAGTTCTAAGCAAAAGTTAATAAGCACAGTATATGTCAAAAAACGTTTCGTTTTTATCATTAGAGTTATTTAAAAATAATGTTTTCTGGAAGTTCGGGTGTTTCGTGCAGCATTGCTGCCTGCGTCAATATATTTGTTAAGTGAAAAACAAGTTTACTGGTGAGGCGTTAAAAAAAAGTGGAGCAAAGCTTTGACTGCAAGTCATTCCGAAGGTTATGTCTTAATCTTACTGATAGTGAAATATTTACACAGAAAAGTGAAGAGATTTTGGTCAGCACTTAGCACTGCGGTGAGGGGCGACATGAGGTGAGTATGGAGCAGCGCCGGAATGAATGGGTGGGGGAAACGGGAGATCCCCGAGAAAACCCGTCGGCCTGTGGCATCGTCTGGCACGAATCCCACATGCGAAAATCCGGGGACCGACCTTCTTTCTCTCTCTTTTCCCCCTTCCTCCAGGAAATGAACCCGGATCACCGATGCTTATACAGATGTTGTTTGTATAGTGTATAGTAACACATGTAGCGTATGAGTATCTAGCGAATAAGTGTACCGTAATAATCTTCAATTCATTTATTAAACACTGTATGGAATATAAAGGAAACCTTCCACAAGAACATAAACCAAAATACGGTTAGTGCTAAGATAGTAACAGTGTTATCTGTAAAAGTTTCCTAAGGTTAGAAGTAAACACATTAAGCGTCGCTTTCTCAATCCAATAGCTACACAGTCCCTGATTTACTGTACCTTTAATACAAATTTGTATTCTAACATCGTATATGAATTTTCATAGAAATTTCGCTTTTCCAAAATAAAAAATTATAAGAAGGGACTAAAATAATTTTTATATGTTATGTTTAGTAGGCTACTCTGTCGAAGAATATTTAAGCAAAAAATTCTACAATTATTTGACGATTTAGTACTACAAAAATAATAAACTACCCTTTATGTATTTCGATGACGAATATTTACACCCATTCATACTGAGTACGTTTCCCAATATTAAAAGCAATCGTATCTTTGCGCACACGTGAGGTTTTCTGGTTCTTTTCTTCTTTTTTTTTTCCGAAGGCAGTGTCAAATTCTGACAAATTTAATCGACGAAGAAGGTAACCATTTTTATAGCGTAGTATTTTATAATTTATTTTTCAGAGTGCTTAATGTAATTGACCATACATAGTGCATTGATTTGTTCGATATCCTAGTACTTTATGTTCCTTCAAAATTTCTGTACGATGTTACGAACTTTAACTATACTCTAAGTTGGTAGAAAGTTCGAAGATAAATTTCTAAATGCACATTCACTACCTTTAAATGTGACGATTTTTTGAAGTAGTTCTTGTTTCATATTTACACTTAAAACACTCTACGGAAACAATTTAAATGACACAGATTATGTGAACGTGTAAACGAAGAAAAGTGAAATTTAATGACTTTAAAAGCAGCTATTATTAATCACGTAATCTATTTTCGTAATGTCATCTCAACAATACTCGCCTTATAGAGTCAGTATTCTTAAACATGCGTCAGTATATTTGATGCTGACAATACTTTGAAGAGGACTACTTAATTTTTTATTGAAATTCTGGCAATAGGTAAACCATTGACATAACCAAACCCAAAAGTATGTTTGAGGAAAACACACATTTACAGAAAAACAAGTATAAGGGTAATGTTAGAGACTTATTGTATTAAACTTTAGATAAATTCTAAATATCTGCTATTTAAATCGGATAAAGTTAATAGAATTATGACCATTCTCGGAGAAGCAATAGTTCCGAATACTACCTCCCAAACGAAAGCAAAATCATGTTTATGATACAGTTTAGACAATGATTATTTGATATAGTTGGGAATACAAAAGGGCAGTTTGTGAAAGTTTTGAAGAGTTCTTAAATTTCGAGTTTGTTGTTCCACAGCTATAAGAAAAGAAGCAAAATGTAACAGAACACACTCTCGAACAAAATGTTGCCTGCTGATGTTAAAGTAAATTATCAGATTTTTAGACGGTTAATTTATCAACACTGATAAGTTTGTCTTCATATAAGGCTAACATTAACCCATATTGATCACTTTCTGATAATAGCCACAATAGTGAGATTAGACGTATTGCATGGCATTTCAAAACCACTCAGCAATGTGTCATTCTTCAAATACAACACTTAAGACGAAATGTATTTAATTAATAACGGATGAATCAAAATTCTGCAATACCTCTCACATTACAGCTTAATACATATACTTGTAGATAATAATAAAAATTTTTTTAGTATATTTTATTTTTTCTCCTAGGAAACTCGAGCTAATAATACTGTTGAAACGAGCGTGCAAAAAATTTACTTCAAGTGGAACTATAGCTTACGAAATTATAATAAAATGCTTGCTGTATGTCTGACATCTACGAGCGAATGTGTACCGTAAAGAACATTACCATACGGCTAAAGTGAACGTGACAAAACAGGCTGACAAACAAGTTTAGAATGAAGGCCATATCACGACAAGGCCTTATCCTGTCGTGAGTCTTAATAAACGTCGCAGCTGACAGTAATGATACAGCAAGAAAGAAATTAATGATTTATTTCATTTATGTTGGTATTAGACTCCTTTCAGGACTGAGAAGTAGCGTATCATTGTGTATCACGAGTAGGAAACATAAAAACTCCTACTTCCCAGATTGCTGCTCGAGGATTTTTACTCTCTCGGTAAATAGCCGAGAAAACTGTACAGTATTCGCATTGAAAGGAAATTTGAATTTAAAATAGAAAAATGAACAACACACATTGCTGCCGAGGGAAACTGGGTTATTCACCATCACACTACTAACGTGACTCTGAGTTGCGTGGGGGCCAAATGAAGAGAAACTGTTCAGGGGAAGGTTAAGAATACCCATAGGCGCCAGTTTCGCAGTTTTAGCTCGGCGAAACACGAGCACGAGACGTCTTTCTCAGGTCGTGGCCGACGACCATGTGGCTGCCCCCAAGCGGCGTCACTGATGTTGCTGATTTTGAGCCTGGCGTC
>PNEQ01100965.1:0-49376 GCA_003012365.1 Medauroidea extradentata | reverse complement strand
GCTAATACTCAATTTGAGCCAATTTTAGCAGCTTAACCACAGTTGAGGTATCACAGCGTATTTCTTCGTGCGTGTTTTTTGCAGCAGCAACACAAGAAAGTTTGTCGACGTCTTCAACTAAGGTAAGTGCGTAGTATGTCCATTTAACTGCGGTCGGGTAGGCAGGAAACTTTGAAAACAAGAGACGTGATCGTCTCATGATTAACAACCATAACAAACAAACAGTTTTAATAGGGTATATAATCGCATCCTGTTAGAAAGGAGGAAAAGTAGGTTCACTCGTTACTTTATTGTGTAAAAGTAAATCAAATTTATTTTAAAAATTTTGGGATAAAATTGTTGCAATCGAATGGTACTGTAATTTAGTAATGCACACAGAACTATTTGGCAAAAAGAAAACGTCTCTGAGAATAGCTTGGAAATCTTGTGCACAAGTGAAGGAAGGCTGTGTTCACAATAGCTTGCCATCCGAAAGCTGTCGCTTTGGCACTGACAGCTATTCTATCAAGTTCATCCACCGAGAAAAGCGTAATAATTCATAAATGCACTCTCGTAGGTTCATAAAATTGACCTATTGTGACGTTCAGAAAATTTTGATGTTCTTTTGTGTTTTACCTCGTGTCAGATAAACCACTGGAACATCAATAAATGGTTACACGAAACCTCCACGGTCAGGTGTGTCACGCGCCGCAACAATTATGAACAATTGACAGTCCCAGCAGTTTCGACAAATGTCCCCTCGGTTGGACTTCATATACGACCGCAAATTAGTGTGCACATCCCTGTGCCTTGCTAGAAAGTTTGTCGCGTGATCGACTGACATTAACACGCAACCGAGTACCACAACATACATACTAGTTAACACAGTGACAATGATAATGCGTCCGTTGATCGTATGCTTTATCTGACGTGGGTTTCAGCTCAGGAAAAGCATTATCTGATTTTATATGTTAGGCCTTGGCTATGAATTATAATATCAGATTGATCAGTTAAATACATTCATGCGTCGCTTTACAAATTATAGAACTTTTTGCGAGGTTGTTTTCATTTTTTTAAGTGCATACCTAAACATTTTTTAAGAGCCGCACATATTCCCGCTAACTGGTTGTGTATATTTTTACATATTTAACCTAGTTTCGGAAGTGTAATGAAAAAAAGAATACTTTGTCCCAACACGAATTTTGTTTGAATAAGAGCCACTACTAAGCTGATTTGCTGAAATAAAAATTTTCGTTTAAAGTGTAAAGTACTGTTAACAAATAATTGTGTGACTATTAAAACAGTTCAATGTAATTTTTTAAGAAGGGTTAGTTGTTTTTTTAAGACAATCTTTATGTTGAAAAGTAACACTTCACAAAGAAAATATAATAACATTTTTACTTAGCACTAAAAAAGAAAAGTCTTTGCGTCAGAGCTTCTTTGCAGTGACTCATATGCGAACAAAATATGTACTGTTGCAAGAAAGTATTTTTAAGGTTGGGTTATCCTTCTATAATTCAGTTATTTTTGTGACACTACTTTAAAGTAGTGTACAACAAAACTGGAACGTTTCTTTCCCTCAGTGCGTTTGCACTCTTCCATCTAGGATTGTTTACAATTGGATAAAAAATATACCAAAGTAATTGTGGTCGAAATTGCCCAGTAAATGGTACAGTTCTATGTTAATATTTTGTGGATTTCAGTATGTTTCGTTGGTTAGGTATTCAGTAACATTGCTTTAAATAAGACTTAGCATTCGTTGGATTCAGTACAAATAATTATTCAATACATTACAACTGTGTACAACTGATATATCCAAGTTATTACAATTCTACATGCTTTAAACTACTTTTAGTCACGTACTTCAATAGCAAGTTGTAAAAATCTTGGTTTCGTCAATCCAGTTCAGCGTCCGTCCATTGAACAATTATTACAAGATTTATTGTTCCCTGCTTCACGTGGCCATCTTAGCGTAGTACAGTACCCAGTAAGGCTTTAGAACACTGATTAATATGGCACTGAAACCTCCAAATCACAGCGTAAACGCAGTTACAAATGCAAAACCGGCGTTTTAACAGCGGATTAAGGGACAAAAAATTTCGCGAATTCCATGACCCTCATGCTAGACTCCATTGTCCTATGCTTACTCAAGCCCTGTATATTCGTTCATTGTCTGCTGTTACACTGGGTAGCAGCTAGTGGGCAAATGGCCGTGACTAGCGTATGTATAGGATATTTGATTCTATCATACATGACACTGAATCCGCGAAATTTTCCTGTCGCTACGAGCTACTGCATTGAAGGCTATGTCGGTCTTGTGCCTGCGACAGCGGTGTGTTATCTGAAAGCTGCGTGAGAACGTTCTTCGTTTGTCTTCCAGACCTTTCATATCCATCCGAAGCTTATGTATAGGAACCCCTGATTTTCGCGAAAAGAATTTTGCCCTACTTTGTTTCATTGCCTTACGTGCACAGCTTCAGTTCTACTTCATGGTTATTGGCAGCGTGTCTTTGGGAAGTGATGTCTCTCATTTGACTTTGCCAATCACAATAACGTTACTACAACTTCACAAGTCTGTGATTTGCCAGTCCAATCACTGGTTATGAAGCAGAGCTGCATATGTGTACGTAAGTCACTGAAACGAAGTGGGGCAAATTTCTTTTCGCGAAAATTAGGGTCCCTACTTATGTATAAGTACTGTCACCTTCTGCTGCTTTCAAAAGTTATCGTACAATGCCACAATATTTATTAAATATTTTGGGAGCGCTCACTACAGTTTATCTCAGTTTTGATGGCTTTCTATGATCTTCCAAAGTTATTCGAGACAAATGTTGGGATGGTTTCAAGGCCGATTCCATCCTTATTTCGTGTATGTTTTAGCACTGGCTGTGTCTCTGAAGCCTCAGTTGTTAAACATTCAGTTATATGCGTCGTAGAACGTGTGTGAAGTAGGCAACTTACACTCCGAATTTTATTTATGAGATTCTTGTAAGTAGGGCAAATATTATTTTCTGGTACTACATGATGCTATGATAGTGTATGTCCGCGGCAACGTACAGAATCTACCACTATAAGTAGGGGTTGGTAGTTTCCGTTAACGGATTTTCGCACCAAATTATTTCAATGCCTTACGTGCAGGGCCGCAACAAGGGGGGGGGGCGGGGGAAAAGGGGGCAGAATGCCCCGGGCCTCAGCCTGAATGAAGCCCCGGCCCCTTGGCCTAAATTCTGAGGAAAATTACATTATTTTATTTTCCATCTGTAAAATACGTCTATATGAACAGTGTTACTACGTTCATATTGCTGAAAGGTTGTGTAACGTACTAAATAATGTTGTTCATGCTAAATGAGTATAAAATACATTTAAGTAATAAAAACAGTAGGCAAATTATTTTGCTTAAAATTTTTATTTCGACATTAAGGGCCTAAACAATTCTCTGTCCAGGACCCCAGTAACATTGCTACGGGCCTGCATACGTGCGCATTTGTAGCTCTGCTTCGTTGTCAACGACTCTGTGTTTAAGGGCGCAGTTCACCTCAGTTTTCAACGTCTTTTTTTATTATTACATTTGTACCAGATATTGTTTTCTTATTTTATACATAAATTGTAATTAAATCTTCCTCTTAGGAAATTGCTGTACCTCTCATAGTTTTTTGCGTAATGAGTCGTAAACGTCAAAATTTGCACTTTACGGATTTAAGTACGCCACTAAAACCAGCTGACATACCAAACTGAAAAAATCCACACTATATAACAATGTATTTATAAAAAATTGTTGATATTTTTTTAATTTTCATTTCAAAATTCAGCATTTTTTATTAAATACAAAAGTATTTTAGTTTTTATTTTTAAATAATGTCAAATCATAGCCTACAATATTGTTTTACACTGTGCATTTTGTCGGTTTGGTATGTCAGTTGGTTTTAGTGGCGTACATAAAACCGTAAAGTGCAAATTTTGACGTTTACTACTAATTGCGCAAAAAACTATGAGAGATACAAAAGTTTCCTAGGAGGATGATTTAATCAAAATTTAAATAAGGAAAAAAATATCTGGTACAAATATAAAAATAAATAAAGACGTTGAAAACTGAGGTGCACCGCGCCGTTAACTCTCACCGTTCTGGGACTCTGCCAGCTAAACACATAGGTGTGGTGTTGCAGTAACCTTGCTCTGATTGGTGTGTAGTCAAGTGAGGGATGTCTCTGTCTCTACACAGACACGTTGCTAAGTAATAACCACCAAGTGCAGCTACAGACATGCACGTAAGGCTTTGAAACAAAGTGGTGCAGAAATATTTTCGTGATAAGTACCTCTCCCTAACTGGTTGTAGGTACAGCCACGATTATGTCGCGGAAATATTCTTTGTACTAGTTTATTTCAGTGCCTTTACAGCTCTGCTTCATGGTTGTTGGCTACGTGTCTTTGTTCAGACACGTCTGTCATTTGACTGCGCCAGTCGCAGTAAGGTTATTTTGACACCATACGTCTGTGTTTTATCAGTAGAACTTCAAGACAAGAGAGAGAGAGTTAAAAACATCCAATTACTAACCATGGAGCAGAGTTACAGACGTGCACATAAGACACTGAAACAAATTGGTGCAAAAATCTTTTCACTATAAAATCGTAGCTCTATATATACGTTATAAGTAGAGACATGCAAAATTCGCGTTATTTTCTGACAGCCGACTAGACTGCAACTGACTATTGGCTGGTTCGACGTCTCCCGCTGGCCGATATTGTAGTGACTTGCCGCGGAGAATGCTTACGCGGTAGAGAGGCCAATATCTGTAAAGACGAAACACACGTAAATGACAACACTCAAAAGTTCGTGGGCAATTGAATCGCAGATTATGCTCTGTTATGTATAGGAAAATGAAGTTTAGTCTGCTACCAAATGATAACGCGAATTTTGTATGTCTCTATTTATAAGATCATGAACATAATTTTACGGCTCTACTGCTTAGTTACCACAACGATGACTAATAAACTTTTTTCGCGTCGCGTCTCGCAACGACAGCGAGATAATTAAATTCGTAAGAATTACTCAAGAAAGAAAACTGTCTCAAGTAACTAGCTCAGAATGCGTCTGGAACGATTTCGGTGTAAACCAAAATCAGGATGGTCGGAGACGGATCTCCAGAATGTGACTTCAACATATTAACGTTGCTTGTGCCACCACGCTTGGTTCTGTGCAGATAGTTTGATGAGAGAGTCATGGATAATGACTCTGACTTTATCACGGGGAAAGTCGACTGTTCGCTAGGCTTCAACATAGAATGCCCATATCTGACGTTCTTCTTTCATAATTGGCGTGTCCCCATTTGACTGAGCCAGTGATAACTCTGGTGTATTAACTACTGAATATTTATGATTCGTCTTTAAACAACTATATAACGAACCAAGTCACACAAGGCCCAGACAGCTACACAATTTTGCAAAATACTGTGGCAAGAAAGGTTCTTGCGATTTTCCACTCTCCGTAGGCCATTTATCCGTAGACCATAACGGCCGTCAAAGTTCACGTAGCAATAATTTAATCCGCTCTGACAGTACTGGTTTCACAGCCTTTCTTCGCACAGTTCCAGACATCAATATTTTTTCTGCAACTTCTACATATTTGTGTATACTAAGTCTAAAGGGAATTTGGCTTAACAAATATGCGAGTTGAACGTCTTAATTGTAACACTGTAAATATATAAACGGCCACGGTAATAACATGCATGTTTATTATAGGTTGGTATAAGTAAACTACGGTTGATTTGTTCCGTTCAGTCAGTTTACATTGATCCACCACTTGTTAACACCTACACCATGTGTTAAACGTCTGAGGATTATATAGCCTACTTTGATAATTATACTCGGCAAGGCAGTCTTCAAAAGTGATATCTTTGCCGTGAACAGCTTATATACAGTTTGTTAACAGTAGCAGCAAGTGATGAACACAAGCGCAGAGCTACACGATTTTTTTTAAAAGAAGCGGACTTGACCTTCATAAAAGTTGGCCATATATCACTGAGCTCATTGGATTCGTTAAGGGAACGGGAAAGCCTTTTGATTGGTAGGTTTCTGAGACGGAAGGCATGGGTCAGAGATAACCCTGAGTGTTATAGTTTCTCGTTAGGCGGTGAAATGTAGGGATGTTACGACAGGGAGGCAGCACTCCTTGACCTAACTTTGTTTACGATTTGTGTTGTGGTTTAGGGGGAGGGGTGGAGACACCTATTTCTAGGAACGGATTTCGGGGAAAAAAACGTAGGTATGTTTACTGATTTAAAATGACATATTGGTTGTAGTTATCGTTTCCAGCTATGAATTCTGGTAATGAGGCACGCAATAAAAGATTTTACTCGCATGCTCAGAAACATATTATTCGGGTGGAGCGTGGGCACAGATTATTATAGGTCAAGATATTTTACTCTTTAGAAAGTTAGTTAGTTATGTCTGTATGTTCTATGTTAAGGGAGCGACACTCTATAGGACTTTACGTACTTCTTATTCGGCGGGCATTAACGACTGTAGTTGTGGTAACACTGAACTGTAACTGTAAAATGTGAATTATTAGGTAAGTATTGGTTAAGTACAGATATTACAAATTTTAAATTACTTCTTTCTTTTATCAATAATCACAATTTTATTTATTTTAATATTAACTAGTTGGCCGGCTGCGGCTTTGCCCGCGTGAAATTATGTAATGTAAACCGTAACTCTGGACAAAATATGTGATGAAGGCATTTAACAGCTAGCGTACTCAATAACAGTGAACTATAAATTTTATTAGCTGAGAGTAAAGAGCGCGCAATATGCTCGTATGATGTCGTAGTAATTCCCATCGCAAAGTCTTGCACGGGATACGAACCCGTAACCCCACCCCTCCCACACCACAAACTTTATACAATACCTGAGTGAATCCTTAAAGGCAGGTCGTGTTAATTCTTTCGTATGTACAGGTTACAGTCCAAAGAGGTTTTATTTATGAGTAGGTTGGCAAAAAGAAACAACTGTTGAATTATTTCTCCGTGATCATTCTCTTTTTTCGGGAGACTGTAACATTTTACTGCTTTTCACATCCTCAAATTTTCGAATTTCATAAATTCCTGAATTTGATTTGTAGATATTTACATAAGCTTCATTCTTATAAAAAGTCATCTCGATATCTCAACGGGTATAAGCGGTACAGATAATTATTTGAAAACGCATTTATTTTTTTTAACAGCTTTCAAAGACGAATTTCTAAAAATCCTGAAATTCCTTTTTAAAGCAAAAACCATTTAAATATTTCCACTGGTTTAGGAGATATGTGGGATTAATTAAAAACACGTTTTATTATTTTAATATCTTTCAAGAACGAATTTCAAAAAATTCTAAAAAGATTTTTTTAGATATTTACTTAAGCATCATTTTAAATCACCTCACTATCTGAAATGGTTGAGGAGAAATCACAGATTAATAAAAAAACACATTTTACGAATTTTCACCACCTTAATTTTCGAATTTCGCAAAATCGAAAAATTAGCCAATATGCATTTATTTAGGCAATATTATGAAGTTAAAAAATTATGATAGCTTTCCCGGTTAATGAGATACCAGGGATTATTTGAAAACACATTTCCCCCCTTTTCACCCCCTTAATTATCGAATTTCGAAAAATCCATTCTTAATGGCTGCCTACGGGCCAAGGGGAAGCTTCCCTCAAAATTGCAGGTTCTAGGTCCAGCAGTCTGGGCTGTGCGTTGATAAGTGTGTGAGTGTGTCAGGACACTTCATTTTATATATTAAGATTATGACAGGGGAGTTTGATGTTTTTGTTGTGGTATTCCCGGAAATATTTAAAATAGTTAACTATTATCCACACCGTTGATCGTTATTTATTAAACGTGTGGTTGAGACGAGTGATTTTGTAAGAATCCAGTTAATAATATTTGTGGTGATTTTCATTTATTTTAACGAGTTTATTTGTTGTTTGTTTTGAAATTAGTATATTAATCTACCAGTACGACGTGTTTTTTTCTGCGTCTAGATATTAATAAACCCAGCCCTGGTTTTATTTTTACCTTCCTAAATATTATTATTGGTTTTAAACTCTTGAAGTTATTAGCTAGAATTTGTATTGACTAATTAGTTTGTTATCGAAGTTGGGTGTTTGATGGCGTAGAAATAATGACCCCAGGCCATGCTTATACTGTACGGTGTAATTGTGTTACATCATAGTAGACTTCGTACCATGAAAGATAAACACATAACCTTTGAAACTGGTAGGATACTGCGCTCAAAATTTAAACTTTGAACACAATTTATCATGACTTACGCATTACTACAAAATTAGAAATACAGTACATTGAACTAGTTCTGCCAATTAATACCCAGAACAGCAAAAATCATATCACCAAAATTAAACTTGATATTTTTCCTCTAATGCAGTAGCCTACTGCTGATGAAGAAACACTTTGGCCTATTACACAAACAGTGGGGATACAACATAAAGATGCCTCATAGTGCAAGCCATAGTCCAACTCTACTTTCCTTGTATGCTTTTACGCTTGGCGTATGTTGCTTGTTCAAGTTTGCAGGACAATCTGATTCTATTACAAACAAATATTTTATATTAAAGCATAACAACACGAGGTGTCTACGTCAGTGAACTAGGAGTGATCCTTGACTGAAAACAATTCTTATCTCATCGTGTAGACGATTTAATAAATAATCTCGTATGAGTTGTTGATTTAATACAATTTACAACACATTTTTGCAGGTACACTTGACTCTGCTTAGAATACGATTCAGTTAAATTTGAATTATTACAATGTACTGATTCCAGGAAATTGTAAAAGGTACACTTTTTTAAATATATATTTAACGGGGTCTCACTTAATAATTCAAATGTTATTATAGTCATGAGGTAACAAGAATTAATATTCTAACATTAAGAAGGCATGGTGCATAGACCTAACTCATTGCTAAATATATCGGTTTAAAATTATTGGTTTCTCGATTCCGATTTACAAAAATAATAAAACAAAACCTTTGGCAATAATATTTACCAACTTACTGAGCAAAAAACTTTTCTCGGGTAACGTATTCTGAAGAACAATCTGTGACGCTGAAATCTCGTACAGTTGTGTGTGGCGCAAATGTTGACGCTTACCAAACGCGTCATTCTGGATAAATGCGTACTCATAAAGTTGGCAATTATGATTGTCTGGTATTGTTGTTTCCATGCCGACTTTCAGAAATGTGTTTAGAGTTTTTAGCGTTTATTTATCTGCCACTTTCTCTTAAGACACTAGACTTCCATGTATGAACTTTTTTCTTAGTTAATTACTTTCATAGTTATCAGGATCTGTTATTATTAAACTTATATGTTTTAAAATTACAATAATACAAACATTTAAACGGTAGTACTTTTGAAACAATTCACAGAGGAACGACGATGTATGTGTTAAAAACTAAAACTAACAATCTTGTGGGTTTGTTTCTTCATTTTAAGGAAAAATATCACATTTTAACATTTACTAAAACGTTGTAATAATTGAATTCCAGTTTTTGTTAACAGCTGTACTTAGTCTAGACAGTATTTTAGGTACGTGAATGTGATGTATTGTGAAAGTCCTCTCTGCAGTTTATTTATTTATTATTATTATCATCATCATCATCATCATCATCATTTTGTATGTGTTGACGGTTTATATGTAGTGCAAAATCTCGTGAGTGTATGTTGTTGATAATGTTTTCTTTTGTATTTGTCACTCTGCTATTGGTCTTCGGTTATCGCGTAGCTCAAAGATGTGTAAAAGTGAAAATAAAAATAATCTTAACTCTGTTAAACTATTTTTCTTGCTTTACATTAATTTGATCCTTAACTTCAAAAAAAGAAACAGGTCAATATTTAAGACTTCAGCAACACTACCAGAAACTATTTTTTTAATTGTGCAAAGAATATTTAGCGGCTATATGTGGTGAACTCAAACATACATTTTTTTTTTTTTGTGTTGTAGCAGTGCAGTAGAACGAAAATTACAGTTTGTCTTGTTTGTGCAGTAATAAAAAATTTTTGGGGTCTTGAAGCTTGAGGACACAATCCATTCAAGCCATCATGAAATCCTCAGAAGATAGAATTATGTACCTAACGTTAAGTTTCCTAGACATTTAGTAGACCGCCATCGTCATCGCCGGTACTTTTCTCTTGTGATACAATTAATTATCTTATTAAGGGTTTTTTGCGAACGAACATTACCACAAAAATATTATGTGTTTGTAAAACACTATTAGTATTTCAAATATAGTCAGCTCCGTTATTTTGTTCGTAGCGTAAGATTATGACAACCCTTGAAAATAATAAGCTGCCGATTTCCCCAGAAAAAGTTCCTTGGTCCCTCCCTTCCCATAACAATAATTATTTTAATGAATGTTGAAGTTATATCATTCAAATACAACGAGGTTACGCAACGGCAACACGTTGGAATCGCTTTCAGAAGGACCCGGGTTCGATCCCCGGCTCTGGCAGTTCTGCTTTTGGTTTTACAGGGTTTCTTGAAATCTCTCCATGCGAATATTGGGATGGTTCCTTAACATAGGCCATGGCCGATTCCTCTCCCAGCTCCTGTAATTGTAGTAAGTAGCGTGTCATCGTCTCTAACTACGTTGATGTCGACGAGACGTAAAACCCACTTAGGTACCAGTGCCAATGTTCCTGACTTAAGAGTGCGTGGTAGATAAATAAACGTTGAAAACGTCAATTAATTTCTACGCGTTTTTCGAAGCCAATGTAGATAAAATACTCAATGACAATCCTAGGTAATGGTGTTTGCCAATTTTATGAGTAAATATTTATCCAGAATTACTAATTCGTTACGCGTCAGAGATTGTGCCTCAGAAGTTCGTAACACTGGAAATTATTTTGTTTAAAACGTTAGATAAAACTATTGTCTAGGATTGCTATTGTTTTCTTTTCGCAAATTGGCTTCAAGAAACCTACAGTTATAGCTTAATACTTATAGCGTTGAATTATGTAACACGCGCTCTGAAGATTTCTAACTTTTTAAGCCAGTAAGAAAGCTGCAACCTTTAATTCAGCAGCATACCCACTAATTTTTTTGTCATAACGTCTATGCAATCTAAATATTATGGGGCACAGTAAAATTGTTACCTTGTGAAAAGCGTTTTATTAGTATTTTCGTTTCTAGTCACTGGACGAGATTTTATTCCTAAAATGACTTTTGCAGTTAATAAAACTTTGGTATATACTGCTAAAATATCGTTTCGAACATTTTATTTCGTGATGGTGCCATAATTATCTATCTTCTGGCAACCCCTATCCCATCCCCGCAATACTTTTATGAAATGCCATTATGGTTGTCTGAAATGAGAGTTTATTTTGTTTAAGATATGTTACCAAGAGATACTTAAAAAAATCGCGAAAGCATGTAACGTCAACATAGTAACCCATGAACTGTAGTACATTTAACCTACTACTATGGGATGATGCATTTTGTGACACGTTGAACAGTTGTGAGACAAACCACACAAATTTCGTGTTACAGCTATACACTTTTAACTGGGCTAGATGAAGACAAAAACAGTGCTTCAAATAAACAATGGCTAGAGATAATGGTTAGAGATGGTGAAATTTCGCGAATTCAGTGACCTGCATGTTAGAATCAAATATCCTATGCATACTCAATCCCTGTCTATTCGTTCATTGTCTGCTGTTCCTATGAGTAGCAGCTAGTGGATAAATAGTCGAGACTTGTGTATGCATAGGATGTTTGATTCTAACATGCAGTAATTGAATTCGCGAAATTTCACCATACCTAATTAAAGTTTATCGTGAAAATGTTTTGTGCCAACATACCCTTGAAAACGCTGTAAAGGTTTCTTGAAATACATATGATCTAGTAATATACTTCTGCTACAACATGGCTATCTGCATACCAATAACAGCCGTCAAATATTACAATAGCAGGATTCTTATTGGCTCAGTCAAATAGGGTAACAGCTCCGTGTACAAGCGAAAGCCAGTAATCGTCTGGTAAGCTGAGCGTGTGTTGAAATCCAGCAACAGTCAAGTTTTCCCGCGATAAACTATCATTAGACAGGATGATATATTGCGAAAATGTTTTGTGTCAACATACCCTTGAAAACTCTGTAATTAATTACAACACATATGATTAGGTGACGTACGTCTGACACAACGTAGCTGTCTGCAAACCAATAATAGGCATCAAATATTACAACAGCGGGATTCTTATTGACTCAGTCAAATAGGGCAACATCTCCACATTAAAGCGAAAGCCACTCAACTTCTGGTAAACTGAACGTGCGTTGAAACCCAGCAAACAGTCAAGTTTTCCCGCGATAAATAATCCTCTCTAACTATCATCTCAAATGATAATATAGTACATAAAACGTGCTAATTTCGCAAGGGATGTAATACATCTCAGTAAGGAGATAAATCGTGGGGTTATAGTGAAAATAATATAAAGAAAGCTAATAGCATTTGACTACCTCACAATTCACCTTCATTTATTTATGCACTGTACGTTGGTTTTCGTTTCTAATCTGATTTGAAAAATAAAATATTCCATTAAACCCAGTAGATGCCGGTGTTTGGAAATCGTTGAGCCGCAAGGATACCGCATTAGCGCATGAGCCATCAAAGCATACCCATAAACAGCACTTTGTTCTCACGACTGGGGAGACATCTGTAAAAAGATCCCTTTCATTAAACGGTTTTCACGTTAATACACGGCGATCAAATCAAACGCAAACAGATCCCAATGGAAATTAATGAGCCGTTGAATAGCACTGCGTTTGTTCTTTAAATGCCATGCTATTATTTTTTTTTTCATTTCCAGCCCCTACCTCGCAAGATGATGTAGAAAGGGCCGTTGCAGTTATCACAAGACTGAGTATGATTATGGAAGGTGATTTATCGCGGGGAAAGTAGACTGTTTGCTACGCTTCAATGTAATATTATTCATTCCCGGCGTTACTGCATTTTTACTAAGTCAGTCCTAATTCTTGTGTGGTACGACTGAACGTTTGTGACTCGCATGAAAACAGCTAAACAGTACTACATTACCTTCATAAAATCTTAAGAGGCACAGAACGCTACACTGGTTTGTAGAATACGCTGGCAGAAGAGATTCTCGCCATTTTCCACCATCTCTATGTATGATTAAATAACACCCGAATTAATGTCTTTTATCTATTACGGATCTGCCACAATATGTTTGTTTACCTTATGACATTTTCCTCTTTAAACATTGCTCTTTCTTTATAAAAAATATATGTTTAAAATAAAATAATAATATAAAAATTAAAAAATCCAGAAGCAAACTAAATTTGTTGTTGTTTCACAAACTTAACTTATCAGCCTAGATGCCATAATTATTGACATTTTCGCAAAAAAAAACATTATAACAACTCTAAATATGAGTTAAATCACAAACTACCAAAACTTAATTCAGAAAGTACAGACAAAGTGGCGATTATGTGGAGAAGGGGAATGAGAAATGGGAGAATAGATGACCCTCTTTTACCTTCATTGTACATTATGTTACCTTTGAATAGCGTATTGTTGTGTATGTTGAATGAAATGACCCAAATTTCGGACGCGTAAGGGAAGTTTAAGTCAGAAAATTTTGACCTTCATCTGACAAACTTGACATCTTTGCCTAAATAAAGCGCAAATCAAGTTTCAATCCCTCAATATGTATGTATTTTATTAAGACAATTCTGTCAATGATTGCACTTAATAAAATAATGTTGATAAAATAAGTTGTTTATATTGGAAACATAAGGAAAAAATGTATATGTTTAGGGCTATTGAAACTTTGCGTACGAGTTGACTCAGATAGTCGTCTACCTCTGATCATACTTATTCATGCATTTTAAAAGACGAAATATTCCGATGAGTTTTAACTATTATTGTATACAGAATATCAACTTTTAGATACATCAATACTATTTACAAATAAAAAAGTTTCCTTTTAAATGTATAACATGCGATTCACAAAAATTAATTAATTATAACGCGCTTATCGTATTTAATTTTTTTTCGAAACATGTCACTATGATTCATTACGCGGGTATTAAACTCATTATATTAGTATTCGCTCTGTGTTTTAATTTCTGTCTAATAGTTCGTAAGTTTTAATTAACGTGTGCATCTGTAGTGTTTTTAATATATGGTTTAATTATTTGTATTGATATATGCCACGAAAATAATTTATACGTGTTAAAATATGAAAATCTTATGTTTTGCTGTTACTGTTATAAGTCCTCACATATTCTAAGCGGTTTTCAAAATTACTCATGCCAATTTCACGAAATATTAAAACATTTTATAAAAATGGCAATGGAAACCTGTATAGTGCCTTGTTATTTCATACAAAAAAGGTTCGTTAATCATACTTATAGCTAGAGGCAAGATTATTTCGCGTATTGATTCTATGTCAGGTTGAATGCCAATAATGTATGCTTAATTACTCCTTCTATGATTAGACGACACCTGTTTTAACACATCTTTGACGAATGCAAGCCAGTGATAAATAAGGAAATAAGTCGTGGTGGTAACACGTGTTACGGTTAGAAGCCAATGGATATTTGACTTTGGCCAGTGTGTGTATAGGTCTGAGAAGTCTAGGCTGTTACCAGATTAATACGCGAAGTACTCGTGCCTCTACTTATTTGTAAACACCATGCACAGTAAAATAATTGTACTTTTACAAAAACATTCTTTGAAAACTCGTTTTCAAAAATTATTTTTTATGGGATTACAAAAATTATTGTAAACTACAGAAAATGCTTGCATATATATACATGTATGTTTGTATACTTACAAACATTATTGAATGTTTACTAATAATAATTGTAAATTTGCCTATAAATTATTGTACATTTTACAACAATTGTTTGAATTGTCTCATACATTTTTTTTGGCAACCAGTTTCCAAGATTTTTTTTTGTAAAGGTACTAAATATTTTGTAAACTGTGACAGACCGTCGAATGCTATTTTGTTTCACATTTAACATCTTACTCATAAAAATAGAACACATCTAGTCCCCGCAGGTATTTGGAAAGTTTAAGACACTTTAAGGACCTGCGGCATTCTTGTTATAGTGCCAAGACTGATAAATGTATTGAAATTAGTTAACAAGCTTTTTCTTGTAAAAGTACGGTTGTATTGTTACTATATGGTCGCCGACGAACCACTAAAAAGTGTCTTTAAAAATTCGAAATAAAAGAAAGTTGGAGAAAGTAAACATTTTCCTAACGGACCGAGACGGTAGGTTTTTAAAGGGTGGCGGATGTAAAAATCAAAGTAGGTTTTTACGCAGCTGAAGTGGAGAGCTTCCTAGTGGGAGGCAGTTTCGTTGCTGGCCGGTCGTTCGTTTCTCTCCTCCGCATAAAAGAAGGAAGTAAATTCTTGCGGGAGCTGCGGGCCCTCGATTACCATGGCCAGCGGCGCGACCACTCTCTGTAATTCTTCCCATGGTTTATACCTGCACCTTGTGTTCCGACCTCGTGCAGGAACTACCGTCAGCCCAGCCTCCAGACTACAGAGGTAGGGACTAAAGTAACAAGGGTAGGGTGGGTATAACAGCATTTCAGAGGTACAAAATATAACCACATTACCTGCAAGTAAGGGGGACCTCGAAGCGCGTGTCAAATGCCGCATCGCCTCAACGAACCAAGCGCTGAATTAGCGTGCAATATTCCTGCCTAGTTATATTTACTATGGTACTTTAAGCAGCGACAGTTGAATTTTATTGGTGGAAAGTCTGTAGCAAAGTTCAATGCACGTCTTAATCCGAGTTTCACATACATCCGGCTAGTACATTTTGAAGTACTGCAGTCTGATAAAGCCAATCTTTAGCTTAGAAACATTGATTTTAATGAACATTGTGTCATAAAAATTACATTCCGATCTTGTCCGAAGCGTTTTCTTTTCGTACGTTGACACAATAAACACGTGCTGTGTAGACAGAGGTCTATCACTTGCCTCTTGTACGCTACAGGAATAATTGATAGAACCTACGATTTTTCGCGAAAAGAATTCTGCAACAGTTTGTTTCAATGCCTTATGTGCACATATGAAGCTCTGCTTCATGGTTACTGGCAGAATGTATTATTAGGGCCCGGTAGTTTTCGCGAAAAGATTTTTGCCCCACTTTGTTTCAGTGTCTTACGTGCACACCTGCAGTTCAACTTCATGGCTGTTGACAGAGTGTTTTTGTACAGAGTCGTTATTCATTTGACTGTGCCAATCAGTACACGGATAACTGTCACACATCACGTCTGTGATTTGGGGGTTTAACCTCCACACGCTGGGTGTTACGGCATCCAATCACTGACCACATAGCAGAGATGCAGGTGCGCACGTAAGACACTGAAACAAAGTGCTGCAAAATTCTTTTCGCGAAATTTCCTGTCTTTAACCATGACGAGGAACTGTAGGTGTGCACGTAAGGCATTGAAACAAGATGATGCAGAAACCTTTTCGCAAAAACTTCTTGTCCCTAAGTATAGGTCACTGCTAATCACCGCAAGTCTTGGAACACAACCACCATATGCCACTGGGAACAGTATTTCCAGCCTCTCGGGTATATAAACATCGTTTTAACCATTTATATTTTGGTACAAATCAGATGTAATTTTATGTGTTTTTGTATAGAGTAGCCTAATTTTGCAAATATAACTGTGATTGTCACTAAATACTGTAATGACTTGCAATTACTTCGACCATCGCCGAAGTTTGTTGAGAATACGTACTGAGTTTGAACCATAGATTTTCGGGACATCATTAAATATAAGTTATCCGGAGTTTAAACGAAAATCTACGGAAGCCTCGAGGCATTTCGCAGCGGGTAAGCACGCAATAATAATACAAGTCCATTGTATTAACATTTTTATTTTAATGAGAAAGAACTTTCTTGATTGTTGTAATGGTTTTCTTCTATTCCAGCGCTGTTAAATTCCCTGGGTGATTAGTGTGTGAAACATGTATACCGAGGTAGATCCAGGATCCTGAAATAGAGGAGGGGAGCAGGATGCTCCCCCAAAACTTTTAAAGCATAATTTTTTTTTTTTTTAATATTTTTCTTTAAGTTTTTTGTTTAGGAAACTCCTAAAATATCACTGTTTTGCACCTTAAAATCAATTTTATTTCAGAGGAGTATCCACACCCTCTAAATCCTTTTTGGGTTTGGGATGTGGTTAGTTAACCTCCATGTGTGGGTGCATCTAGTTATTAAGGGACCACCCCCCCCCCCTTTTCCAAGAGCTTGATCCGCTATTGTGCGGAAGTCCATATTGATAAAATAAGTAAATCCCACTGAGCGAGGCGGTACAACGGTGTGTAGAGTAGGCCTAATAATTAAGAAATATTTGTATTACGACCACAAAACTTAAGTTTTGAGTACAGTACAAACTTTGATTGTTACTTAGGGTGCGTTGTTTATATTGAAAAGTAACAAGAACATAACAAGTTATCTCAAAGTAGCTGGATTTCGAAAGCAGTCTCTTTATACGGAACCACGTATACCTTGAAGCGTTAAGAAACATCTTCGCTTAGCGTATGAACGGCGATATGTAGTATGTCACGCCTATTCTGTTTCACGGGGAGCAGTTTAACTTGTTTCATATATATTCACCTGTTACAAACACTCTTCAAACTATTCTTATATGTTTTTAAAAACTATGCAGACCTACTACAAAAATTTTTTTTAGGATCAAATAATGACAACAATAAGTTGGTATTTCAGGCAGCTGTATCTAGTAACATAAGGGATTTATGAAACAGAAGCACAGAAGCATTTGTATGACTTGGCACCAAACTTTCCACAACTATAATTGTATATTCATAGGGTCACTGTTTAAAGTATTACATAGAAAACAACTAATACGAAAACACTATCTATTGCAGTGCTCGGCACATAAAGTAGGTAGTACACTTGAACCACGCATCAGTCTCATCAGTACAACATATATTTTATTGCCTTCAGCATGTAAGCGCACGTCTCGAGGTATTTACATTATCAGTGCTACCTACCACGGGCTTCAAAAACGTTATAATGTGCTGGGAAATGTGTATGATTTTTTATTTAACTGAACTGTTTCCCGTGTTCTAATCGTACCAACGTATGAAAGTATAACACGCTTCGGACAATGGCGCAATGTGGCTGTTAAGACGCTATACTCACTATGTACACTGAAAACACTGTTGCAAATCCCTCCAGCATAGCAAAAAACTCTTTTGTAGATTTAGTACTTCTAAATACACTAACGGATGTATGAGTCTCTCAGAGAAATCCGTACACTTAAGAGGAGTCCTTCGCGGTGTCAAATTTCCACCTTTGACGCGTCATAACAGCGTAGCGATAAGAGCCAGTGTCCCACGCTTGACGAGAAGCATATCGCCTCTATTCGCAGCGCGCCAAACTGGCGTGCAAGGTTTTCCTTGTAGTCTTTTTACAATGGGACTTTAAGCGGTGGCCCCAATATTTTATTTTCGAATAGTATGAGGTAAAGACCAACGCATGCCTCTCGTTTTGCACTTTACGAATTCAGGTAATATTTTCGGAGTTACAACAGTCTAAAAAAAACCGTTTTAGCCATTTTGAGAGGCCCAAATATCATGTTTCTGACAAGCGTGCTGCATAAAAAATATAAGCATGGTTTCTATGTGTTCTTTTCGTAGGTAAACATAATATGAATAACTTAAGTGATTTCGCGTAAAAATGTATGCGCGTGACACGCTGCAACGCGGTCCGTGCGCCAGTCAAGGACTCCTCTTAACTTTGTCACATATTTTCCACCTATTATTAAATGGTCACCGCTTAAAGTCCCATAGTAAAACTGGTTCTGCAGGACTCTGGCACAATAGTTAAGTGCTTAGCTCGTTGAGGCAATGCGGCATTTTATGCCCGCTTTAAAGTTAAAAAGTGGAAAATATTGCTACAGCAATGAACTTGTAAGAAAAAAATTAGACAATGTTTTCTAGTGTTTTCTTAGTGAAAATACTTAACTTGTTATTAGTTTTCAGGGTAGTTAGCAAACACGCCCCAAAGGATCCTATGGTAATAGTCTAATGGCCTTACGGACTTACCGTAGAGCCACGATATTATGGCGAAAAGATTTTTGCACCAATTTCTTTCAGTATAGAGGCAAGGCAGAAAAAAAAAGTTGGTAAGACGACATCCTTAATATAAGTATCTCCAAGGACAATACAAAGAAAAAGGCTCAGTTCAACCGTATAAAGAGAACCTGTCTTAACACATTTATTTTTAGCATTAGGCATTATAGTTGTATGTACTTCGCAAGACGCCTGAATTCTAATGATCCTGTTGTCTTGTTCATTTGATAACGTGTGTAATGCTGCCAATGTGTCTCAGTTAGTTGTTGCCTCGTAACAGTTATTTTATAACAACCTTAATTACCTTTCCAGCATGTTTATTACAAACAATTATTCAAAATACGCTTACCTCACAATAAACGCATAGTAATAAAATATTTTCTCCTGTATGTATGAGAATGAATGTCGGTCTGTTTGTAACGTATGCACTCCTGTACAATTCCTCCAATTGTGATGGCCTTTAGTGAGTTGTGCGTCCGCCCGCAAATGTTTCTGACACAAAGTCTAGCAAAACAGGCCAGGGATGATAACGGGGTAACCAAAAAATTAGTTAAAGGAATTTTTCTTGTCCATAATGTCACTAAAATGATCATTAATGGCTGCTAACGTCATTTTGAACAATTTAAAATTGTAAAAAAAAATTATTTATGAAATGTTTAGAAAATTAAAAAAAGTATTGGCCATAATTAATAACTGTTAATATTATTATTAGAATTGACATTATTACTTAAATGATGTTTGAAGCGCCGAAAACTAATTTTTTTTCAAGGTTTTATTAATAATTTAATTTTTTAAACAAACAGAAATACATACTTTTACTAATTACTTTTAACAGTCAGATTTATTCGTGTACGCACCAGAGAAAATAAAAAATTACTTTTAATCGAATCGACTTCATCAAACAAATTTAAACACAAACATTTGCTTTATTTGAATATCCCTGCAACGTATGCCGAGTACTCACACGAATTGATTAAACTTTATCAATGAATTGAAAACCACGCAATGAAAGTAGCAGGCACTTTGTTGAGATTAGATGTAAAAATTTAGGAGTTGTGGAATTAAGGCGGCCGCCTGTCCTGGCAGCCGATAGCACGCAGATCTTAGGCCGATACAAGTTTATTCGAGGACTTTTAACATGTGCGAATGATGTCAGCTTAGGAATAGTATTCCAAGAACATTTTACGTGCGTATAGGCCTACCCATTTCAACCGTCCATTAGTATTCAAAGCCTAGCTTTTCATTGCAGAAAATGACGAAAACGGGTATATTAAAAAAAAGGGTATATGTTGGTACAACACTCCCATAAAATGATAGGATCACCACTGAATGTCTCGTAGAAAAGAACTATCGCGCGCCGAGAAGACGTGATGCGCATGCTATGTAGCCCTTAGCTCTTCGCATTTGTTGGACTTTAAGGCGTAAAATACGACCACCTAGATGGTACCTTTTAAGCTATGATCCATTATTTGTACTGCTTTTACGATGATAAGTTTTTTTTTTTATAAACGAGAGCCGATATCGAAAAACTGCTGCACAGTTTTGTTTAAAAATATATTAACTGTGTACTGTTTTTTTTTCTAGACAAAAAAATTATATAGCTTTGAATAGTTAGTACATTAATTATAATTTCCTTACTTGCATAAGTAGCTGAAACCGTTGTATTTTGTGTTTAAAAAAAATTAGTCAACGTAGTATAAACCGTTTTTAACAAAACTGTGCAACCATTTTTCGATATAATGCACTCGTTTAGGAGTGAAAAAATAATAATCGTAAAAGCAGTATAAATTATGGACCATGGCCATAACAGTTGTGTACAGTTGGCGCATAAACATTGTTGCAGTGTGTTAGGAGAAAGTTATTTTGTGAGAAATATTACTAAACGTGAGTTCAGTGTCTTCTATATTTTTGTTTTATAGCCACGCTTAGAAACATGGTAACTCAGCACCTCAACAATTACTAAAAAAAACAGCTTTTCCAGACTGCTGTCAGTAAAAAAAAAGTTTCGTAAGATATAAATAGAGAAGAACGCGCTGGGCTTGGGCCTACACACTTTACGAAAATATAACCAATTACCAAAATGCTGTAAGCCGTTTTTGCTCCCCGCACGTAAAGGCGACAAGGTTGTTAACGTACGAGCTAGTGTAGCACTTATCGGCTGCCTGTTTTCGTACATCAAACGCTGCGTCTTACACCTGCTGCATAGGGAGTGTTCTTAAGGGCGTTCAAGTAGGAAAAAATTATAATTTTATGTTTGAATGAAACCGTGTTAATTTTGTAGACGTTGCTTCGGAGTAAATTTTTCTCTTATAAAATTTTTTTAGCTTAGCCAGTTTACCCATAATGGCATTTCAAAGTCAAAATTAGCATGTTTTTAGTTCATACGTCCCCCCGAAAACCAATCAACTTAATGAAACAAAATAATTAACAATAAAAGCACATTTCACGGGCTAGGGCCTTAAAAATATAAAACTCCAATACAAAATATTTTGTCATAAAAAAAATTCCCAATAGTAGCAAACAATTTTCCTCTTTCAGAAATTTTTTTAAAATACTTAACATTGTTTGAATGGGTTTTAACATACTTATTGCCCCTAGCCCGGGACATATACTTTCACTGTGAATTATTTCGTTTCATTACGTTAATTAGTTTTCGGGGGTGTATGAACTAAAAACATGCAAATTTCGACTTTGAAATGCCGTTACGGGAAAGCTGGTTGAGCTATACTTTTTTTGTAAGAGAGCTATGTACTCCCATGTAATGTCAACAAAAGTAACACTATTTTATGCAAATATATAACTGTAATTTTTTCCCAATAGGACGTTGGACCTGTAAAAATTCTTTATTTTATATTTATGCTAAACACTGTTCAACTTTTACACATCATATGAAATGTCGTTTCCCCAAATAAAAAAAAATAGTCCCATAGTTTTAGCCTAATCACCTATCAAAGTAGCAAAATGGCTGTTGCAGCGTAGCCAAAATAAAAAAAGTAATTCTTGCATAACAAGATAATTCATATTGATATTAAATTATATGGGCTACTTCAAGACACTTTTGTAAATAAAAAGGGATTAATTATTTGCATTTTTTAATATGATGAAAATGAGTAGATTTTTGCAAAACTTTGACTTTTGGCTACTACTGAAATTTTCAAAACTTTACTTTTGTCAAACAAGTCATAAAATGCATTGATACGCTGACTTTCAGTTCCTGTAATTTTGAATTCATTAGTTCATTACTTTTTTCGATTTTGGCTACACTGCAATGGCCCTTTTAAGACTTTGATGAATGATTATGTAAAAACTATGAGATGATACTTTTTTTATTTTGGGAAATGACATCTTATGTGTAAAAGTTGAGCAGTGTTTGGCACATACATAAAAAAATAATACGTTGCGAAATTTTACGGGTTCAACGTCCTTAAGGGCGCGGTGTACAGCAATTTTCATCACAATTTTTATTTTTTATTTGTACCAGATTTTTTTTTTATTTTAGACACAAAACGTGACTAAATTTGGCTCTTATGGAATTGTTTTATCTCGCATAGTTTTCGCGTAATGGCTTGTTAAAGTCAAAATTTGCATTATTCCATTCTAAGGACTACACTAAAACTATCTGATATACCAAATTAAAAAAAAAAATTCACAGTTCCTGCTTTTTAGCGATATCATTTTTTGATGCCTGAGAGCAGATATCAAAAAATTTGTCTTGCAGTTTTGTTTTAAAATGTTGTACCCATGTTGGCTGATTCTTTCAAGGCAATAAAAACTATGGTTTTAGCTAATTATGGAATTAAACAAATTCTGGTTAGTTAACTTTTCCTTCGAAACCGTACAATTTCTTGCTTAAAAAAAACTGCCAGAAATATTTTTGATATCTACTCTCGATTAAGTTTAAAAAATATTTATAGCATAAACTGTAGAAAGTCGAGAGCATGGCTTTAAGAGTTAGTGGACGGTAGGTTTATTTTTACGTTTGAAGCACAGAAACGACGAAGGCGATAAGACGAATGTATCACGTCCGTCAAACACCTCATCGCCTCTAGGCACGAAGGACTAAACTAGCGCGCAGTGTTTTCATAGAAACTAGTTTTCAACGGACATCAAGCGATGACCCTGTTATTTTATTTCTAGAAAATATGTGGTAAAGTCCAGTGCAGGTTTGTACGATTTTGTTTTACGATTACGGTTGATATTTTCTCAGCTACAGCAACGTGAAAAAGTAATTTTAAGCACTTTTTATGAGCTTAGAAATCATGTTTTTTACTAGCGGGCGGCATTTTTTAAACCATAGGGGCACAGTTTGAAGTGTCTCTTATTTTCGTATATAAACTAATTGGAAACATTTTTAATAGTTGTAAAAGAAAAAAATACTTTCCGTGCCACCCTACAGCACGGTTCACACGCCATTAAGTATTTTGTTTTTCTAATCAGCATATTTTTCTACGGAAGTGGCAAAGCGGCACAACCAGAACTTTGAGGTTTCTCTGTAAGAATTTCGCTTGTTCTGATGGAGAGCCACAGAGAAGGTTGTGTGGCTATCGTTCGTAGCGGAGATGCCACGAAGACGTTGAGGTTTTTTTCTCCCTCGCCAACATCACGCCTGCCACGGACCAGAGTCAATATTGGACGTGCCGTGTGGTCCTTGCTTGCTCTGGTCTCGTGGCGACCACGTTAGTCGTCACAGCTATAGTATGTCCACGACACATTTCTCTCTTGGTAGACCTTTCTTCCTTCCTCCTCCTGCTGCCTTTCCAGCATATCTGCCTTCCACCCTGCCGACCAACACCTGGGCTGGTCGTGCGCACTCGTGTGGCGAGAACCTGTGCTCTTGCTACTCTGTCTCGTGTAACTTCAGTACATTTTGACACTTCTAAGGACACTATATTTGTGCTGTACGTGTTATATGCAGTGGCGTCATTTAAGAGAAAGGGGGAAAGGAAGGGCAGATATTCCTCCCTGAATTTTAAATGAAAAGTTTATAAATTTGTTTAGTGTCTTTTGTTATTTAAGTACATAAGCACATAAAACTGACGTTTTACAATTAGAGTTTCTAATTTGACACTGTACAATTAATTTTTAAAATGCGCCTTAAGAGTGTATGGTAGATAAATACACGCTGAAAACATCAATTGATTTCTGTGCTTTTTTCGAAGCAAATATGGATAAAATACTCAATGACAATCATAGACAATGGCATTTGCCAACTTTATGAGAAAATATTTATCTAGAATTACTAATTCGGTACGCGTGATCTCTTGCGCCGCAGTTAAATGCACGAGGTTTCGGCGTCAGAGATGGTGCCTCAGAGGTTTGTAACACTGGAAACTATTTCATTTAAAGCGTTGGCTAAAACTATTGTTGCTATTGTTTAATTTTCGCAAATTTTCTTCAAGAAACCTACAGTTATAGATTAATGCTTTTAGCGTTGAATTCTGTACCACGTCCTCTTAAGCTATTGTGAGTTACGTAAGTCATTGTAGCAATTCCGCCAAAAACCTGAAATGACGCCCATTGTTTCATGCAGAGTTCAGCACTTAACAGCTAGGTCTTAGCGCTGGTGAGGAGGGACATCATGTTAGTATGGAGCACCGCCTGAATGAGGGGGCAGTGGGAAGTGGAGATCCCCAGGAAAACCTGCAAGCGAAAATCCGGGGACCGAACCCGCCAGGAATCGTTAGGGGCCACTAATTTGCGCAAAAATTGTGCAACAACTTGCCTTACGTACACATCTGCAGCTCTGCTTCATGCTTAGTGATAGGAGGTTTAAACTCTCACACGTCTTAGTGTTCTACCCACAAATCACAGACCGGTGGTGCCGCAATAACCTTGCTCTGATTGGTGATGTCAAATGAAAGACGTCTCTGCACAACACGCTGCTAATGACCTTGAAGCAGAGATGCAGGTGCGTACATACGGCAGTGAAACAAGATGGTTCAGAGTTCTTTTCGCAGAAATCAGGGGTCCTTAGGAATCGAACTCGCCTTGGAAGGGGGATAGGCGAGTGCTCTAGCTACTGCGCCAACCACGGCTTCTACACTGAAAGAATAAATTTTTAGGAAGTCTTTCCTTTAAAATTATTTTGTAAGAACAGCAAAATATTTTTGTGACGGCCACAATATTTTAGTGGTGTCAACAGAACGTTTTTGTGGTTAGCAAAAAAATTAATTTTTCAGGGGAAATACCCACAGAATATTTTGCAGCTGCCACAAAATATTTTTTCCGTGTATAGACGGGAAAAATTCGCTGGTTCAGGCTAGCCTGCAGTAATATATTTGTACTCAAGAAGACCGCAGCTGGTTGTTGGTTTTTCTGTTACGTAGTGATACTACATAATTTGGTCTGCATTCAGAAACGTCTTTATTATTAGCTGAGCGTCCTAAAGAATGTGTCAAATAAGTCAAGGTGCCAATTGCTAAAGTGACACGAAAGTTGATTCCTAGCTTGTGCCAAACTGAGAACGCGAATTTATCACGCCCCTAGTAATATCCATTCCGTAGTGTGTAAAGTAAAATTTATTTTTCATTATGATATATATTGCTTACGTATTAACAGTAAGAATTCTATTTGACTGTCAATTTTACAGAAGTTATACTAAACTAATACTCCCCGCTTCACCTCGGTCAAGGAATTGTGTTTGTAACGTTTCTATATTTAATTCAGTGTCACTATATGGCTTGTTTCCACTTGCTGTAATTACCACACAACCTAACACTAACTATCCTTCCAATTATTGTTCTGCAACAAATAATTAAACTGTTGTTGCAAGATAGCAAGTTACTATACAAAATTCGTTATACATCGTTTGGAAACATACACATACACCAATGCAGTTATATTTATTTTCCAAACAATTTCTTGTAGATTTTACAACCATTATTGTAGCGTCAATATTTTTTTTTATAATTGTAGTACGTATGTTGTGAAATATGATAGGGTCATTGTGGTGGAGTTGATTTTACTTCACATCTGCTGTGTTTGAAACATTAATACATCTTAGTTTACGTCGTTGAGTAAGAGATTTAACAATTAGTAGACAAGTTTTTACTTGTAAACAATATTTTATGGCTGTGGGAAGATTGGCAAAACATCGGTCTACATACATATAATAAGAAATTCTCGACACGAACATTGTTGCACGTTATTTATCGTGAATTACTTATTGCTCAATACTTCTTGTTGTTTCAGAAAAAAATTTCACCTACTTTGATTCATGGATTCTCGGTGGCATCATATGATAACTGTACTGTAGGTCAATAGCACCCAGTGTAGTTGATCAAGTACGCTTCGACCAACACACGTTTAGACACACTGTAAATGAGAATAAGTTGAAATACAATTGATGCGATACGTACGTAGGCTAAGTAGTGAATCTTAGGATTTGTCAATATTGACAAATGAAAAAGTGAGAAAAGAATATATTCTGATACTAGACTTAATTTGTTCAATTTTTAACATTAAGTCAGTGCAATTAATCAGCAATTTGATAACTACCCTTTCATTCTATTATCAAAATGTCTTTGACATATTAACAGTTTTACATTATCTTAGTGTTCAAGTAGCCGAATCATTTGACATAATTTATAAAGGAAGCATTCTAATATTTTTATTTGCTCGTTCTTTTAGTGAGTGATGTACTTTGATGATAAGTTTCACTCCATTGCACAGCACGTAAATATTCTCATTGGCTGGTTGCTGTGTGATAATTGAGTTTTGAAAATGCCCTGTCATTTTATTAGAAATTCTTTACTAATAAGACTATCAACTAAATGTACAAACGTAACCAATTGACAAGTATAAATAAATACTTGAACAGCACTACTACAGTCCATATGTTCACTGTGGTGTAGTAATTTTAATGTCGACATTACATATTTAGCTACAGCTGGTAAGAGAAATTCAATAAACCAACATTTATTCAACAATAATGGCATTTTCTCAGGTTCTGTTTTTCACGTTCTTTCCTAGAAGCATAAGCAAGTTTAATTGTAAACAGCGAACCAATTAGTGGCCGTTGTAGGGTAAGCATCTAACAAGAACAATGGGCATAGGAACCACGCCCTTAACTGTGAGAGTATAGAGATGGATACCCCCCACTTACTGCCTACACAGGAAATAAAACACTTTCTTCACAAATTGGGGAAAAATTGTTTTGGTCTGTTTATCTTTCGATACAGAAATATTCCTTTACAAAAAAGGAAAACTTTAAAACCATATGTTTTCGTTTTGCTTATTATTTATCTATAAAGTTTTCTTTGAAATGTTTTTTTTTTTTTTGTAGCGAAGACAACAAATTTTTTAAAGGAAATCTTTCTATAAAAATGCTACAGAAATTGTATCATAAAGACTACTGTTAGGCCTAAAATATTTTAATAACACGAATTTTATTACCAATACATTTTTTCTTTGCAGCAAAGCTGCTTTGCAATCGTACATTTTGAAACAAAATTCTTCTCTGAACCTAGATTTTATTGTATTTGTAGGGACTGGAGAATTTCGCGAATTCAGAGACCTGTAGGCTAGAATCCATTGTCCTATGCATACTCAAGTCCCGTCTATTCGTTCATTGTCTGCTGTTACACTGAGTAGAAGCTAGTGAAATTTTCCAGTCCCTGTGAATTTGTTATTATTATTGGTAGATACGTGTAAAACTCGTATTATTATTTGGGAACAGTCTAAACTTTTTTGACATGTACAGACTTAAACACAATCAGCGATGTCATTGTGTTCAGTAGTGTATTTCATTGCAAGTTACGGTATCGTATGCCAGTGGAAGGCATAAGGGGTGTGGGCAATAGGCTGTTGCGAAACCTGCAGACCTCTAGTATTGGCCTTTATTTCTCGTTGACAGCGAGGTCATTAGGGGCGGCTAGACACAACTTCACACAAGGATAGGAACTTGGAAAGATGTCAGCCATCACCTTTGTTAAGCCCACGGATTCCTATTTATACTGTTTTTGCGAGTTTTATTTTTTTAATCCTGAAAGGGAGTAGATATCGCAAAACAGTTACATTGAAATGTTGGAAATTGTTTGTAATATGTAGCCTCATTTATTTTCAAAAGATAAACTCCTACAATTTAGGCCAATTATCGACTTAATTAATTTTTTGTAAAGTTAATAATTAGCGCATACTATAAAAACTTAGGTTTTAAAAAATGAGGCTACATAATACAAACGCTTTCCAACATTTCTAATAAACGGTTTTGCGTTATCTGTTTTCATTCAGAATTTGAAAACTAAAACTTATCAAAATAGCAGAAATATGGGGTAAGCTGTCGAACGAATGGCTAGAATACTCAATTGTCGATTAGATCTGAACTACTCATCACAATTCAATGGAACGTTTTTACCAAGTAAATACTTTATTAGTGGACGTATGTTTATGCAGCACAAGGCGGTAGTTTGATTCGTTTTCAAGTAAGAAATAAAAAACGGGTTTTAGAAAAATAAGGGCTTGAAACCAGAAAATTCATAAAAATGTAAAACTATTATTTTTATAATTTTAATGTAATATTATCCAGTGCTCTATAATAACCGAATTTCAAATATACCCGCGTTTTGACTCGAAAATAATTTACATTTGCGAAAACCCTTCACGTAGAGGTTTTCAGATAGTAAAATTATTTTCAAATTAAAACATGAGTATTTCTGACATTCGGTTATTACAGCAACCTGGATGTTATCTTTAGAACATTACAAACATTACAGTTTCCCAATTTTATGGATTGTCTGGTTTCAAGCCCTTATTTTTCTAAAAACAGTTTTTAATTTTTTACTTGAAAGCAAAGTATACGATCGCCTAGTGCTGTATAAATAGACGTTCGCTAATAAAATACCCATTTGACAAAATGTTCCATCGAATTATGATGAGTAGTTAAGATTTAATCGACAACTGAGTATTCTAGTCGTTCGCTCGACATCTTAACTTTCCATACCCCTTAATGAACGATCTCAGTATTCGCCTTAAACGATATCAGAAAACCACGGAAAACCGAAATCAACACAAAAAAAAACTGTTTTGTGGTGGTCAAAAATGTTTTGTCAATTAAAGATCTCACCAAATAGTTTTGTAGTAGTTACAAAAATCTTTTGTAGTCACTGCAAAACTTTACCGGTTGCAACAAAAACTGATTGTGGTGACCAATAATTTTTTTTTGTACCGCTAGAAAATTTGTTGTGAGAAAAAAAAATTTAATGTCATGCCCAGATAATTTTTTTCTTAACAGCAAACAAAACCATTGCTTTGATACTGTTCAGCTTAAATATATGCACACACACACATACGTGATTCAGGAAACATGTGACCAAACTGTAACAGGGTATTCGGAGAATAACATGTCATCCACGTGCAGGAAGAGTTGCCTACTCAGCAGGCCATCCTAGCTACGACTGTAACCTGTACACGAAAACAATGGGTCCTGCAGAATTGCAACAGGAGTATAGTTTTCTGTTATTACAACACACTGATAAATAGAGATAGGATATTTCAAGAAAAGATTTGTGCTCCACTTTGTCACAGTGCCTTACGTGCGCACCTGCGTCTCTGCTATGTAGTCAGTGATTGGATACCGTAACACCCAGCGTGTGGAGGTTAAACCCGCAAATCACAGACGTGATGTGTGGCAGTTATCCGTGTACTAATTGGCACAGTCTAATGAATAACAACTCTGCACAAAAACACTCTGCCAATAGCCATGAAGTTGAGCTGCAGGTGTACACGTAAGGCACTGAAACGAAGTGGGCAAAAATCTTTTCACCAAAAATTCCCGTCCCTGCTGATTAAATACTATTGAGGCCTCCCTAGTTAGGCTGTGTTTGTGTGTGAGGCAGGAGTGGTAACAGAACCACTTAGCGACGTATGTAATGTATTACCTCCTCTCCGTGCAAGCCACTCAGCTGACGTGCAGTACTTTACTATTATCCCTTTTCCTACGTGTCCTTAAGCTCTATCCAAATTATTTTATTTAAGGGCAATGTAGTTCAAAGTCTAACGCTTGTTTCTATAGTTGTGTTTTTCGAATCAAATTGTTAATTTTCCAGATACGTCAGTCTGTAAAAGTCATTTTTTTTTTTTTTTGTGTTTTGAGGGGAAGAAAATTATGTTTCTAATAAACCTGCCTAATTTTCAAAACTATAGCGTCATAGTTGGAAGTGTGTGTTATTTTCGTAGATATACAGATATAATGTGCGTTAAATAGTTTCATAAAAAAAGAATAGCCGTAACTCTCTGAAACGTGTTTGAAGCGCAGGCAGGCAGGCCCCTTAAGGGCGCGGCTACATCGGTTTTCGTCTTTTTTTATATTCGTACCAGACATTTTTTTTTATTTTAGACATATGTTGTGACTAAATCTTCCTCTTACGAATTTTTTGTATCTCTCATAATTTTTTCGCAATGACTTGCAAATGTCAAAATTTGCATTTTACGGTTTTATGTCCTACGCCACTAAAACCAACTGACATAGGAAACTGAAAAAATTCACAGTGTATTAACAATGTTGTAGGCTACAATTTTACATATAGCCTATAAAAACAAAAAAAAAAAAAACTGTATTTTATTAAAAATGTTTAGTTTTAAAATGAAAATTTAAAAATGTCAACAATTTTATTTTAATTTTTTATTTTTTATATATGTGTCATGTTATAGCCTACACCATTGTTATACACTGCGAATTTTTCGGTTTGGTATGTCAGTTGGTTTTAGTGGCGTACATATAACCATAAAATGCACATTTTAACATTTACGAGTCACTACGAAAAAACTATGAGACATACAAAAATTTCCTGAGAGGAAGATTTAGTCACAATTTATGTCTAAAATAAGAAAAAATATTTGGTAAAATTATAAAAATAAAAAATTACGTTTAAAACTGAGGTAGACCGCGCCCTTAGACATCACTTTTCCGTCGCAGTAACCATATCGTATGCAACAACAGGGTGAAACTACTATTTTTCACATGACGGAGTTGCGTACTGCGTACGACTCACTATAACTTCATTTCATCACATATTTCCGTTCACTTAATTCACCTTCTTTATTTTGTTCCTCGAACACGAGTACTTTTCATAATATCCAACAAAATATGTTTTTCGTACTTTATGGGATAAAAATGTATGATTGACCACGGGTGTCGCATATCAAATTTCATCTCCTCACGTCAGCAATCTAGATACGCCCACCTTTCACTCCGAGCAATGTTTGTTATCCGAATTCGGTCTCACAACTTCTACTTATTTGTTAATTTTCGAGTAGATACATTTCTTGTATTATTTACAGCACTTGTTTTGATCTATCTTTCATTTCACGAGAAATATTCACTGCGCTGTCTAGTAACAGGCATCGCTATTGGTCGCTATTGTTTAATGTTGAGTCGTTACGTTTTGTTTCCTCGTCAAGCACAACAAATTATTTTTAGGAGAAAAACAATTTATTTGCCTTCAGCTTCGAACATTTATATATGTATTTGTTGGTTACGATACTGTCGAAGCCACGTATGCCATCTGCTGTAGCTATCTATGTTCCCGAGATATTTTTTTTTTTCCACATTTATCTTGTTAATTATCGTAGAAATATAAGACTGCGAAAGAAAAACCAATCCATGAAAAAAAAAAGTGGGGGATATTTCAAATTCTTTCCTTTAATAATTGAAGTGTGTTTAGCTAGGGGCGTCCCTTCCTAAACCGAGTCGGAAGTGGAGTTGATATCGCCATCCTAACACCCCCCCCCCCGCAACTTACATTCCCGCAGAGAAGCCCTCTTCTATGCGCAGACATCCCCTTTCTCTTACTGCATCGGGGATACCGTGTGTCACGTACGTGAAAAGCTAACGTCAAAAAATACACACCCCTTTACGCCCCCCACTCTCCGCCTATGCGCCATGCTCTAAAATCGCAAAACGTCATAAATAATACATCCGTCCACGCGTCGCATTCTCTTCTTAAATACACCCCGCCTTTTTTCCCCACCCCGCCTAACCTTCCCCTTTTTATCCCCCCTTCCTCTACAGCCAAACCATAACAGTCCCCTACCCCCGCCGGGCGACCGTCCAGCCCACCTACTAACTGGGAAAGCGAAACAGCTGAAATTTTTATAAATGTCCATTCCTCATTATTTCTGTGTAGTGTATTCCCAGTAATTACCACGCGCGAGGCCACGCCCACGCCATCTAGAAATGGACCAATCCAGCAATGGTCCGAGCTTAATTTCCCCTCCGTGGTCTCTCCTTTTTTTTTAACACCACCCCTCCTTCATTTCTAAATCCTACGCCCCTCTCCCCACCCTCCTTCACGCGAGCGGGAGTTGGCGCGCGGCGCCAGCTGATCTTCAGTTGTTTTTTTGCCGCTCGTTCAGCGCTCATGGCGGCCGGCGGCGGAACCACTCGGCCCGCGACTCCGCGACCCTTCCACGGCGCGGGAGGGGAAGTAGGGGAATCCGCCCGATACATGCTATGCTACACACGCGGCTTTTTTTTTCCTCCGCTCCGATATCGCGAAAGGGGTGTGAGTGTTCATGTAGAACGCCCGTGTCATTTTTGTTTTTGTTTTTTGTTGATGGATGGGAAGACGGCCGAACCACTGCCATCAATATGTAGCTTAGCTTCTCCGCGGGGTCCATTGCGATGCTGTGGCGGAGAGGGAGGGGGTTGTTGCGCAAAGGAAAATGTGCGTGGAAGAGTAGCTGGGGGGGGGGGGGGGTCGGACGAAAATACCTCGCACACGCACGCTAGCATTAACACAAGTAAAGAGGTTTTGTACGGTCTATATCGGCAGGTCGTGTTTAAAAAAATTTTCCCTTGGTGAGTATAGTTATATACAGCGGCCTACTGGAGGATAAGGTTAAATCTGCGAGAGCCGAACTGCAACTGTAGTACTGAAATCGAAAACAGAGAAAAAAAAGGGGGGAAGCTTTAGGAATTAAATCGCTTTGTTTCTGATCCGACAGGCATCTCCAGTTCGTCTGGAATATTTCAAGTCGAGGGATGAAGGATACTCTCAGTTTACGTCACAACTGGTACTGAGTATGAAGTATGCTTACCTGGTTACTGTTCTTGCGTTCTGCTAAGGGACTGCTGTCAGTTCCTTTACATGTTGAGCCTTTAGTGACGATTACTTCGAGATTACTTTTCTTGCTGGTTGATGTTGAAGTACTGATGAAACTGTGTTTTGTATTAACCGCCGCAGTTGTTCTTAAACCATACAAAAATAAATTTTGTAAGCTATTGCAATGGCTATCCAGCAGCCAAATAAATTCATACTTTCTCTAATTCACCCAGTTGTCCTTAATAAAAGGTGATTTGTACACTTTACCAAATAAGGATAAAATCGAATGATGCTTAGATTTTTTTTTTCAAAGTAAGATGCAACTCTGAGAGATACGTACACGATCGTATTCTGTACGACATGGTATGACTAAAATTTCCTTATTTATATAATACTAGCTGTACCCGCAACTTCGCGAAATTTTCTATCTTGGGACCCCCATTTTGATCCAACCTGTTCCCTGGTAATTTTCCAACTTTTCATGGTAATTTTCTTCGTCAGATACCTTCGCGGGTTCGTGCTCAACGAAGTTTCATTACAATCGGATGAACTGCATGTACACCAATTCTCATGATGATCGGTTAAACGGTATAGAAGTTGTATACTTCAAATAGAAAAGGAAATAATTTTCCAGCTTCCTAAAATATGTGCTTGTTTAATATCATAGTCATTTCCTGGCGTAATGTCTTACACGGGATAAGAACCCAATATCGTCCACGCCACAGACTTTAATGCAGCAATCGTCAGATTTCTTATGTGTATTCAGGTCTCAGCTAGAAGAGGTTTGTTAACAAATGGGAAGGCAAAAAGTAATAACTTTCGATTTTTTCTCCATTTCATTCCTATTTCGGAGAGTTCTGTAACATTTTAATAAAATTCACACTCTTGACTGAAGCATTCAAAAAAAAATCCTGAATTTATTTTTTAGGTAGATACTTACGTACGTTTAATTTGTAAGAAAAAATCATCTCGATATTTCAACGGGTTTATGAGGTACAGATGATTAGACTAATTGAACACATTTTCTTTTTTAACGGCTTTCAAGGTCAATTTCGAAAAAAAATTCTGGTATACATTTATTATAGATCTACGCAACCATCGTTCTGAAGTAAAAATAATCGCGATTACTTTATTTGTTTATATGACACTGAGGATTAATTATAAAACACGTTTTATTTTTTTAACGGCCTTCTAAGATAAATTTCGTGTAATCCTATTTACACTTTCTTAGATATTTACGTAAGATTCAATCTGAAGCAAAAATCACCTCCATATCTCAACTGGTTTAAGAGTAATCGTTCATTTATTGAAAACACAGTTCACGTCTATTCACCCCCTTAATTTTCGAAATTCAAACATCGAGAAATTGGGCAGTATGCATTTGTTCACGCAATATGTTGAAGTAATAAAAATTACGATAGCTTAAAAGGTAGTGAGATATCCTATATCCGTTAAAAACACATTTCACAGCTTTTCACCCCCTTAATTTTCGAATTTCGAAAAATTCTTTCTTAGTACTCACTTAAGACCTATGAAGAACTCCTGTGAGAAATGTCATGCTTTCAGACTCAACGGTTCGGGCTGTGCGTTGTTTGTCAGTTAGTCACTGTTAGGATTTTTTGTAAGTAGATGTGGCCAGCCAGTAACACTAGCTGCTGCTGAATGATTCTTGTCCCCAATAATATAATTTAGATATTCGTAAACAAAATTTTTCACTTAATTAGATAACATGTGCCGAAATTTCAACGTGATTACATCACTGAATCAAAATAATTTACATAAAAGATGTTCACATTTTATGCTATACATAAGGAGTTCATAAAATATTTTAAATAACAATAATTTTTAAAGGTATGTTTATTGTAATAAAGTTATGTTAATTATAGATAACGAAGTCTTAAAGTATGTATGCTACGCCAGTAGATGAACACAGGTGGAAGTAAAATCCAAAGAAACTATGTAACTCCCATCCCTATTACACGAGGGTTTCATTGGGTAAATATTAGGAAGTTAAAGAACATGGACGAAACAAACAGCTTGAAATGGTCTAGAGTAAAAGGAATTTTTTTACTCGTGTTGAAAAATATAAGAGTTACACAAACCGGGCTCTGACTCTCCCAAAATTTATATATTTTTTCTACCAAACTACCCAGATTTAAATTTTGTTGTAAAGCTAAAATGTTTTACTTGTAACTTGTTGTAAATACTTTTGGCGCCAAATGTTTGTGAATGTTAGTGATTTTTTTAGTAGGTATGTACTGTACATGTAGATAAGAAATTTCCTTTTAAGTTACTTAGGGCGATTCAACCGTTCTACTTTTGAAATGAGTGGTTATTGCGCATGACTCAGAAAGACTCACACTCCACGTCCGTATGTAACACGTGAATATTAACGAGTTCCTTTATCGCCTGAAATTATACGTTCGACAAGAACTCGCATACATTGTGCACATATTCAGGCGCAGGCTGTATAATTATGCTATAAAATTATACTACTTGAATTTCTGGGTATTGAAACCAAGGGCGCAAGAGCTACTGCCGTGAAAATTGCATCTGGAAGCGCCGTGTTATAGAAGCGCAAATCTATTATTACGGCGTTGCCTAACATTATCACCGGAGTTTAGCAGCGAATCGCAAAGTACAAAGTCCGTTTGCATAACTAGTTTGACGAGACAAGCGACTTTGTTTTAAGACTGGATGACCTGGTAACTAACCAACAGATGAGAGGGCCGACAGTAAATTGAAGTTCACGCGCCTAGATCAGCAAGAAAAGGAAATCGTGGACTGAGTCTATGTAGTAGCCCTAAAGTCCCTTGAACTGTCGTCAAGTGGGGAGGAACCCTAAAAAAACTACTCATTGATAGTGACAGGAAAATTTCGCTAATTCAATTACCTGCAGGCTAGAATCCATTGTATTATGCATACTCAGGCCCCTTCTATTCGTTCATTGTCCGCTGTTCCACTGAGTAGCAGCTATTGACGAATAGTCGGGGCTTGAGTATGCATAGGATAGTAGAGTATAACATGCAGGTAATTGAATTAGCGAAATTTTCCTGTCCGTGTTAGTAGGGAACGTGTAAAATGAGCACTCAATATAACTTTAACAATTAAGAAGCCCGTATGTGTTAAGTTTTGAGCGTAATGTAACATTTACACTGGTTTTTAGACACTTAAAAGTTTTCATACCAAAACTAGTTAAGGTGGCTGCAAAACCGCTGAAAGAAATAAAGAAGCAGTGCTCACTTAATAGTGGGCCTATATCAAATAATTTTTATAATAGGTCTACTACAGATAACATGCTGTGCATTCCATGCTAACGTGTTGAGAAAATTACCGTGGGTATAAACCCGGGAATTTTGCGGATTCAAATGAGCATAAGATGTTGGATTTGTAACTCACGTACATGTCACTACATTTTTATTAAGTCATTATTAGGGACCTGAAAAATTCGCGTTTTGTTTTGAGTACAGGTTAGAATTTAAACAACTGTAAGTTAGTGCCGCGTTCGTAATTGGTCTTTAACTTATTTGACAAATCCTGAAGAGTCCTGAGCCAATTATGAAGAATCAACTGAATGCAGACCCAGTCATGTGATATCTCTGTGTCAGCGAGTAGCCTACGTGCGTCTGTTGTCTGCGTCAGTAAGCATAGCCTATATTCTCTTGGAGGCTAGTCTACAGGTCACTGAACACGCGAATTGTTCATGTTTCTAGTCATTATTAGGGACCCTGTATTTTGCGAAAAGAATTTTGCCCCAGTTTTTTTCAGTGCCTTACGTCCACATCTACAATTCTGCTTCATGGTTATTGACAGCGTGTCTGTGTGAAGAGCCGTACCTCCTTTAACTGAGCAAATTACAAAAACTTTCCTGCAACACCACACGTCTGTGATTTGCCGGTAGACTCTCCAGGCTCGTGACAGTTAAAATATCCAATCGCTGACCACGAAGCAGAACTGCAGATGTGCACGTAAGGCACGGAAACAAAGTGAGGCAAAATTATTTTCGCGAAAAAACAGGGTGCCTAGTCATATTTATTAAACTTGACCTTGATAACTTTGGACCAATGACGAACCTGCATGGAAACTTTCACGGACTCCAGCACTCCATTGTCAAATGTGGAAGTGGCCAACAATTGGAGCAGCAGCCAATGGCCAAGTAGCTGAGAACAGAGTAAGCACTGTCCAGTAGGCAAGTGGTGGAACTCGGGAAATTTCTGGGTCTCTAGCTACGGGATGTGTAGTAGAGGTGAAACTGCGCGTACAATTATGAGGACCCGAGTTTGATTGCCTGTCTAGCCTTCCAGATTACTGTTTTCCAAAGCGAGCTTTCCAAAATCACTCCATACGAATCCTTGGATTGTTCTTTAATTCAGGCCCTGGCCAATCCCTCTCCGATTATTTTCTCCGTCACAGTAATGCCTTACTTGTTACAGGCAATCAAACATCACATGAATATATTGAAAAACTGGTTTTCAATGTAATGCTTTGCAAGGGAGAAGGGTACAAAAATGTGCTTTATTTTTTATTTTGGTTGACTTTACGTCTAATAGAGAGTTCAGTGGTTAGAACTCCGGACTCCTTGGCCAAGGGTCTCGGGTTCGATTCCCGGCCGGGGAGGTCAATATTCACAGTTGTCTTTCTGGGTTCATGACAGGGTGTTGTGTTGTCCTATCATCACTATACTGACGAACCACCGCAGAATCACCTCGTCTAGTCAGTCTCGGAGGACGTCGTGGTTTTCATCACCCGGCGCGCCCCGTGGGTCCGGAGCCTGCCTTCCTTGTTCAACGACCTCCCGGATGGACTCCACAGTCTTGTATACCTCTGTCCTCAGTTATTGTTAGGGACCTGAAAAATTCGCGTTTTCTTTTACACACATGCTATAATTCCAGCAACTATTAGCTCGTGTTCCTTTCGCAACTGGCCCTCGACTTATTTGACATACCGTGGAAGTCTCTGAGCCAGTAATAAAAATATACCATAACGTGCCCCGTACCACTATATCAGCGAATAGCTAATAAACAAATGTCTGCTTGAGTACACAAATATTCTTGGAGGCTAGCCTACAGGTCAGTGAACCCGAGAATTTTTCCTGTCTCTATTTATTGTTTATAGGCGGCTTCTTCAGTACGTGTCCAGTTGTACTATACTCCGTCCACTCTAAGGTTGCAGCAGAAATAAAAATTTCTAACGAAGTAAATCAAAGCAATTGAATTATGTCTTCATTCCTAACATTGTGATTGTGCCGTTACAAACTTTACTTGTATTTTCCAATAATTATAATGAAATTTATGCTGTGAAAAATGTTATTGTCATTCACTTAACTGAATTAACTGCAACCTTAGAATGGATAGGGTATATGACTATGCTCCGAGATAGTCTGTGCGAGTCAGTTCTTGGTCCAGAGTCCTCAAACACGGAGTTTCAAAACCAGTGACCCAGTCACGATAGTGCCCTATGTTACGTGTACAGTGAGAGAGTGAGTGAGAGATTTTGGTCAGCGCTTAACGTTGAGGTCTTCAGCTCTGGTGAGAGGTGACATGAGGTGAGTATTGAACAGAGCCGGAATGAAAGGGCGGGGGAAACGGGAGATCTCCGAGAAAACTCGCCGACCAGCGGCATCGTCCGGCACGATTCCCACAAGTGAAAATCCGGGGACCGACCCCGCCGGGAATCGAACCCGGATCGTCTTGGTGGGAGGCGACCCCGCGACCACCGCGGCCCCGTCACGTGTACAGGAGATATAAATCTTACGTCTAAAATGAAATCGTGAAATATCCGGGTCTGTAGCCATGGCTTGTGTTAAGAAATCCTCCCAGCATTCACCAAGAGTGACTCAGGCAAACCATGGAAAACCGAAAACAAGATTACCGGATACAGGAATCGAACTCAGGTCCTCCCGAATGTGTCTGGCGTGTTACCGTGGTGTTACTGCTCTCGGTGAAGTCCACATGCAGTCTATCATGGTATAGAATTGCAGAATAGCCAAGAATACGTAATCGTAACTGACTATTTTTACCTTAAATTCAAACTTGAATGCGAAGACAAAAAAGTAATATGGCAGCAGTGCGAAAGAACTATAGTACTTTATCAGTATTAAATGAAAACGAACTTGTCTCGTGCCAAACGTATTACCAGAAAAGCAGTAACTCTTTAAGTGCTGCGACACCTATAGACACAAATGAACTCATTCTTCAACAAGCTTAACAGAATACTCGTAAAATCTTTTTGTACTTAAGAAAAATGGCTTTTGTTTGCTTATAGAACTAACTATGGCAGTAACAATATCATTATTTCACTCTCTGTGAGCTAACTGTGCCTGCCGTATTTTGATGTATATTCCCTTTAACCTCTGTACAAGTCGTGTTTAAAAATCCACATTTAAAATTTCGGTCAATAATAACGTATGCATGACATGAATAACAAGAATTTTAATAAATCCATAAATATGATTAAAAATGTAATATTAATAATGTGTTACTTGAACACAATGAAAGAAATTGCATAGTAACGCTGGAAATCTATAAGATAATTTGGCATCTGTTTTATTTTTATTTTAATAAATCTCCGCAGTTACCACGCTCGTATTCCTACATAAAGTACGTAGTTTCTTTTAATATGTGTTACCAACATGGTAACAATAGATGTTAAAACAAAGTAAAGATGCGCTACTGTCGTTACGCATTTAAAACAAGCATGTCGAATATTTTCGAAATGACAGCGGATATGTTTCGTTTCTTGCGCTGCCCTCGACAAACGGGCAACGTGAAATATTACATAGTCGCGCACGCTGGAATGCGAAGAATTCTTTCCAGGACTGGAATACGGTCTTAGGATGGTATGCGACTGAGCGGGCCTGGAATGCAGGAGCGCACGCGAGATAGTGACACAGAGAGAGAGAAGGAATCATGCACGAACGCGGATGAATTCATGTCCGTGTGATAGTGATGTATTCGAGCAACGGTAGCCGGTCTGAAACATTTCGGCCGCTGGCATAGCAGCTTGGTGAGACTGATGTATGCTTAAGGCCATGATCTTTCATTTATAACAAACAATTGCGAATAACTCGTATATTTTTTAACCAAATGTTTTGAAAAAAATTTGAGACTGTGTATAATCATACGATACACAATTTCGCCAGAGCGTTTTATTTATTTATTTATTTTTTTGTTAATACTGCTCCATATGCTGGCATAAAATTATTTTGCTTCATTTTGGCTTATTTTGATAACAAAATAAGTGATATTTCAGAAGGAAAAACCTAACAATCCGTTTGGTGTATTGGAACAGAAGAAATTCAGAACCAATTATGATATATAAGTGTTCAAACTGTAAGAATGGATTTTTTATATAGTGTGTATTAATTTGCGTTAAAAAATATTTTCGGAACCACTGCAAAACTAAAGAGCGAGGCCTTAAGGGGAACGCATCGCTTCTACACTCTGTTAAAGAGTGTGTGCTAGAAAAAAAACGCTAAAAAACGCACCAATTAAACAATTGAACTGTACACGTTTTTGAAAGTCAATGTGGAAAAAAGGCTACAAAACAACAGCCTTAGATAATGGCATTTTCCATCTTTACGAGCAAACATTTACCCATAATGATGCGTTTGTCAACCGCAGCATGCAGTGCCACAATTAAATGTAGATCTACGTGGTTTTGGGTCACAGATTGTTTTTAGAAGTATGTTCGAAAAAAATGTTTGCGCAGAAAGTTGGCAAAAACAATTGTCTGGGAATGCAGTTTTTTTGTGCAAATTGGTTCAAAACCAATTTCAAACAAATTATTTGCGATCTGAGTTATGTACAATACCTTTTGAAGGCAGAAGTTTACTGTATATATATATATATATATATATATATATATATATATATATAATATTCATCTCCGTGTAACTTATTGTTAATATTTAGTTTTCAAAATTCAGAGCCTATCATGACATGCAACCACTCAACAGAATTCGCGTTAAGTTTAAGTGAGGTGACAAATTTTCATATTTTCTGACGTGAGACCCGAATCAAGAAATAATCATTTATCCCCGATTACGATAACGCAGATCGCAAGAATAGTTATAGGCCTTAAACTAACTGTTAAGCCATACTTAGAGTTATTGAACTTTTTGCGAAAAGAATTTTGCATTATCTTGTTCCAATGCCATACGCGCACATCTGCAGCCCTGCTTCATTGCTGTTGGCAGAGTGTATTCATACATAAGCGTCGTTCATTTGACTGTGCCAATGATAGTAAGGTTATTGTGACACCACACGTCTGTGATTTGCGGGTAGACATCCAAGACGTTGAGATTTAAAAACATCCAATCACTGGCCACGAGGCAGAGCTGCAGATTTGCGCGTAAAGTATTGAAAGAATTTGACTCAAAAACTTTTTCATGAATTCTACCGGCCTTTATCGATGTTGCAACTTATAAAATATGTGGCAGACTTCAGAATCAGGGTGTTCTTAGGCGTCTGTCGAACCCTGAGGAATGACAAGAAATGACGCCCTATATACGACGGTGCAGCGAAGTGCGGGTTGATATGGGAGTAGCCCGAGAAAACCCGCTTGCCAATGACGTTCGCTACGCTTACTATCCGTACGAAAAATTGGAACCGATCGAATCCGGAGAGTGACGAGTGGTTTGACCATCTTCGAAAACATGTGTTTAATACAATTAAAACGCGTGTGGTATAAAATTAATGACGTCGTCTCTCTGAATATCGTGGATTTCTGCAAGAATAACTGATAAAATAAAACTTTAGGAGTAATTGTTTACAGTCTTACAATTAACATTATGGTCTCGAAAATGGCATAATTGAATTGCATACAAAATTGGCTTTTCATGATACAGAGGCGCATTCCGATATCTTTAACGAGACTCAAATAATAAAAGTGTTTTTACACCCTTCAGTTCTAAGTTAGGTTAAATAAGGTTCTTTAGGTAATGGTTAATTGCTTAAAAATGACGTGCGTTGACTTGTTTGGTCAAATTCTGTATAGGAACCCACAGTATAAACTGTGTATGATATAGTCGCGTACCGACCTAACGTGTTTCTTCGGACAAATTAAGAACTTTATATGAAAATCGACACACACACATCGGATATTCAGGATTGATTTACAATATTTATTTATTTCAGTATACACCATTCGAGCCGTTACAAAGCATATTCCTTTGTTAAGTTCCCTGATACAAAGCACGGAAGTTAAAATATACGTTTAACACGTGACAAACATACCAAAAATAACAAATCATTCTCATTAACAATGTGAATAATTCACATAATGCTAAATATACATCGTACAACTCACCCAGGAATACAATGCAATAAAAATTAATAGTGCATGTAATTCTGTATCAATTAAATACAATGTATTGGTACCATAACAAATAAATGCAATTACATTACACAGGTTACATTTTTACGAACACGTTGCATTAACCAGTGTAAATGAATGAAGACATTTAAGAAGTTTCAATTATTTTAAAATATATTGTTTATTTTTTACGTTTCATTATAAAGGCGAACACCATAACTAAATCTAAAAATAAATACCTAATTATAAAAATAAACGTACTATTTGCATTGTTGGATTGTTCATAAGAGGTCAGAACTATTACAAACTAACTGAATTGTTTGTGTTAGATTTTTCTTACTTTCCTGATTTTATGCATTGTAACCCGAAAAAGTTATTAGGCTGGTGCAGAAATTTATAAAAAAAATTCTTGTGTCAAATATAGTTCAATATTTTAAAAACGAAAAATGTACGTCTTTGACAAATGCTGAAGCTGTTCTACTGATGGCATAATTTATTCTGGAGAAGGCTGAAGCGAACTGTTCTATAAATTATAACTATTAAAACAGTATTTCTATGATTAGCAGAACGGTAGACGGTACTGTAATTCCAAGATACCAGTTTGAACAGAAATAAGGATCCTGGCACACAGCATTTCTACTGTTCACTTCTTATTTTCACTAATTAGCAGGAGTACCTTACTATAAAACCAATTCGTCGTTCAAAACATATCTATAACATTTATTGGCCGCTTGAAAGAATTACATTCCGAAATATTTCCCATTTTACTATAATTGTATTCGTTAAATTGCAAAGCAAATACTAAAGATGTATGTCAGAACTAATTAAAAAACGGCATATTAACGAGAGAAATGTATTTAAAAAACGGCTTCGTTATTAAAATTATTACTAAGGAAAATATTAAATAAAAATACCTCAGATGCACTACCTACGCAATCCCATTGCATTTTTCGCAGTGTTATTTATTTCGTATAATTTAAAGTAGGCTACATATGTCACAATACATCGTACAGACGTACAGATGACATAAATATACTAATACACTAGAACATTATTTTTTTCAGTCTATTGCATCGACTTTTTTTTTTTTTTTTTAATTTTTCCTTCAATTTTACAGGGAATCAAATGTTACTACACATTTAGTAAACTTAAGATAACCGTTTCAAATTAAAGGGTATAATAAAAAATACCGTCATATAAGAAACATTTTTTTTTTTTTACCCTTGCTATCGAAAATGTAATTTAAAATTTACATTTCACAAACATTATGTGTGTATTGGAGAAATGTTTGTTAGTAATTTGTACGTACAACACATTTTAAAAGTGTTAGCCATATTTAAAATTTGTCAATTGAGAATTAGTTTTTCCTCTCTTATTTACGTTCCATGTCTGCAAAGTCCTTAACATCAATTAATTTTTCAAGGTAAATGTCACCGAAATTCAAATACAGTTAAAGTGACACCCTAGCAAACAATAGGAATATAAGTGTTCGTTAGCAGCAGGTCAAATAATATAGCACCAAAAAAATAACAGAACTGACACACGGACGACAAACAATAAGGCATACTTTTCCCCTTATTTCTTTAGGTCGTGTTACGTAATTTATATTGAATTATTCACATTTTATAACACCATTATCTAACTATATGTGTCCGTAAACAAACTGAGTCATACTTGCATTGAATACGGTTGAACAAATACCTATAACGTATCCACCCCGCCAGAGTTCGAGACTTGAGAGAGTGGAAATAAATTATTTATAAACTGCACAATTTTCGCTCTGATCAATAGAAAATACGAAGGTTAAACCTGCTAAAATAGCGAAGAAAATGAGAAGTCGGTGTTTTTTTTTCTTAGAGTTGTAGGAAACTCGGAAAGAAAAAAGGCTCCTTAAAGTAACCTGCGTGCGTTGTCCTACATTACAAATTTTTTTGTTTATTTCAACAAGTAATTCCTGCTCCGGCCTGAAAATAGGGACGACTGGACAAGAAGCTATCGTACAGGCATAGCGGACTATGAACATGAATCAGACGAAAACAGAGGAGCACTTCAGATAAGTAACCTGAGCTGCCGAGTCGGCTTGGATCTGCCTAGCCATGATACAATATTTAATTAAGTACAGTACTGTTATTTTGATACTAGTCATTGTACTCGCACAATGATGTAAAATTGAGGGTATATAACGTCTGCACTTCATATGAGTTATGTACAGTAAGATCCCGATTATCGAAGGTTACTGTGGGCCGATTCTACCTCGAATAACCAAAATTCTGATAGCACAGACTGCAATAACTTTGTAATTTTACCTTCAATGAAACATGCACTATGCTACCTTATAACATCAAATAAAACAACAATAAACTAATGATAATGTTAAATTTTCGTAGAAAATGTACGTTACATTAGAAAAAAACGCACACACGTTCTTGAAGCTGTTTGAAACCCATTAACCCTTACAATCGTTGTGTTCAGTATAAAATACACTTGCACAAAAATAATAATGTTCCTAGCTAACAGTAAACCGCCGTATAACTGTATATGTCCATTACGAACAAAAATTGACATTAGTTGTTGAGTGCACTACTTTCAATGGTTTATTTTGAAAGCAAATAATATCTACAAAACTCGCAGTCTTCATTAGTTCTGACGTCTAAGTAAGCACGTCATTGTTACAAGTACAGTTCTTATCATACAATCTGTTCTTTGTAAGAATTTAACGGGGATTGATCTCTGTCAAATCGGTTTTACGGTTTTTCTTATAAATCAGGGAATAGACACATTGTTTTACTTTTTTCACGCTGACAAGGCATAGTTTATAGTTTCATTCACTTTTTGGAATCCATATGACATTTTTTCTGTTAATGTTGCGGTCTCTGTAGTCGCTCTCGTAAATAAAGCAATTTTTCCTTTTCAGCTGTTTCCCGTTGCAAAATAATGAATATATTATGGTTCCAGCAATTACATAAAATCTATTAAGTTTGTATCTATGCCTTGCCACGACAAAAAATTTGATATATCGATTGTAACAGAAGTTATCGAGAAGAAACAGATAAATACAACGTTGGGGATCAATACCCCTTAAGTTACTGTGTAGTATATGAATGAAAGTGTTTTAAAAAGATCTCATTATTGGTGACGTCTGGACGAAGTGAATAACATAATATAAAACTAATATTGTTTGGTTGTTATTTACTGCGTATTGATTCAAACTACTGATTTGAAATATTATTTAAATTGGGTTTAAACACAACACGTGCAAACGTCATTTTATTATTATACATAGTTTGATTACAGATTTAAAAATTTTTGTCGAGCTATCCGCTTTTCCCGTACACAAGAGCAAACCGAACATGGGCATTTTGAATAACAATTCTTTTAAAATACTGAATAACTTAATAAGATATTATTGGTTAATGAAGATCATTTATATTAGATGTTGTACTGTTCGTTGCAAGGGGTTTGTCTGGTGTCTACTTCAAAATGTTCTTAGTAATTAATATATATTTTACTGCTCTTTAGAATTAATCAAATGTTCTACAAGGACAATGCTTTTTAATAATTACAAAGCTTTTTCTTTGGTAGTCTTTTAATTCTGTTCTCTTTCTGTTGATAACGCAGGAGCATAATCTGCAGCTTCAAAGATATTTCGTTTCAAGGAACACAAGTCAGCAAGCATACTTGTAACCACTTTGTAGCATTCTGTGTTGTGGTAGCTTTAAAGTATGTTGGGATAAAATTTTGAAGTCTCGTTTTGGTTGATTTTCCTACTGACATGATATTTCTAGAGTAAATTGACTTCTTGCTCAAATAATTTTTTTCAGAAGCATATGAGCAGGTCAGTATATGGTTTGAATTTATGAGTGGTGTGGGGGAAATTAACACGAATGTCACATTATTTTCAGCTGCAAATTAAATAGCAGGATAAAGCAAGTGAGACTCGCGAATGTCTAGGAGAGAAGAATTTTTTTGTTGTTTCAGGTGGTCATGTTCAAGAAATAATTTGAGCTACTGCAAGAGTGCTTCTCCATTACTCCATTCAGTGTAACTGCAGGTTTCCTGTGTCCGTGATGGAGCATGACCTAGAAGTATCTTACATTCGCTTTGCAGCATACATTTAAAATTGAGGATTTAACCATCTATATTCACGTTATAGAAACAAATAATTGTTGAACTTGCTTCTTTCTTTACTCTAGAAAATGATCCCTCACTGTTTTTGTCGTCCACATACTACGAGTATTCTAGGTTGTTTTATAGTTGTCTGAATGTCTGTTTCATTCATTTATTTATTATAGTGCTGGTACTAATGCAATGTTTCGCAACCAGGTCTCCTAAAATGTCTTACAATCTGTCGACTTGCAGGTCCTAGCAATTAATATCAGCTATGGCTGTCTCAGTGAAATTTTAGGACACCTACCCTGAAATCCCTTCAACCACTGTGATTGTTATCCAAATAGTTTGGATGTACTATATTGTGCTTCTGAACAAACACATATGTTAGTCTCATAAACTCATTCTTAGTTAGTCTGTGTAATATGATCTCCATTTCTTTGAAGTATTCTACGAGTTAAGTTTCCTGTTCTTCAGTGAAAAATGTCCTGTACCTTTCAAGTTGTTTCTTCGCCGAACCTGACTTGCAGTGCCGATAAAATGTCGTGAATGGCATTCCGTATTTAGGAGCAACAGAATTTTTTAAAATAGATTCGCATTCTCCCGTCACTTTCTGCATAGTTTCTTCGGCCAGTTTTCTTGGTTTGTTGTCCTTTTGTATGTACACAAAATCTATAAAATGTTAATTATAATTTTGCACTACTAAAATGTATCCCGTAGAGATGAGAGAAGATCATTAAAATGTAGGCATATTACATTACCTTTGTAAATTTTCCTGTTCAGGTTATATGCTCAACAACGTAGGTATACTGCGGAATCATATAATGTCGACATAAATGATTGTCCGGGCAAAGTAAACATTTACCGCCTTTTATATGGGCAAAATTAATAGCTATTTACTTTGCTTTATTCACTTTGCCCGCCTGGAACCTAGACATCGTTGTGTTATCACGTGGTACAGTAATGTTTCTTCGACTGTTGAATCGTTGCAATACTGAAAAAGTAATGTTTATAAAATATTAGTGAATTTTTGAAAATCTTTCGAAGTCGCGTACACGTTCCGCATCACTCGCTGCCACTGACTTAGTTGTTTCCCCTCAAAGCAGATAGTTGGCTCCACGTCCTGGGTAAACAAAACAAAGTCGGGTATTTTCCTTTAAAGTACGCTATCATTATTCTTTTAGCCTGGGTTATTCGCTTTGTCCGGCAGTTTTTTACCTCGGAGAGCACTTCGCCTTACCGGAAGCAATTCCGGATAACATCATGTCAAACCTATGGAAGTCTTGTGTGTTCTTCCCATGGGATCTCACTAAACTTAATCTCGTTTCGCTTCGAATTTTCATTAACCTTTTGTTTACGAGGTACGCAGAAATTTCTGCGCATGTCATTCGACAATTTTTCAATTTGTTGTAATGTACAGGTAAATACATTTTTTTTACGAAACTATTCCACATGCGCCCATTGTGCCAAAACGTACGAAAATAAAGCACACTTCCGACAAGTACGGAATCTCATTGTTAAAAGACGCCATGCTCATTAAAAACATTGTTTCTAAGCCCTTCAAGATTGCTAAAAATGGCTTTTTCTTAGCGCAGTACTTCAAAATATGCTAGCCGGATGTGCAACTCAGTTAGTATACTGTAAACAAATCCTGAAATGTTTAGGAAGTATAATTACCAAACCTAAACGCAGTATGGGACGTTACCATATACCTTGTAAATATGCAAACTTTTACAGTTGTTACAATACAAGTCTGGTAACTTCAGTACGCATTTGATTGTTTTATAAAAAAACTTTAGGATTGTTACCATGGATGTCAAGGAAACAATTCTACTATACCTACTTTCTTAGCACTCCTATATGCACGTGTGGTATATTTACAAACTATTTTTTTGAGTGTACAGTCAACTTTGCATCATTTTGGGGTAACATTGTACCGTGCATTTTGTTTTATGTAATAGCTTTGTGGCATTCAAGCACTATGCAAACTTCAAGATTAACAAACTTATTCATCTAGAACACAACCGTATTCTAGAATTCTGAAACACTTAATTTTAAATTGAACTAGGCTGTTACAAAGTTACCCCAAATGACTGTAAAGTACACTGAACTTTGCTACATACTTGCCACCAGTAACATTGTCTGATCACCGCTTATACTTCAATAGTAAACATTTATCGGTAGAAATAATATCCAGTTCAGAGCTTGGTTCGCTGTGGCAACATGGCATTTTATACCAGCCTCAAAGTCGCCCTTATAGCTCCGTCATTCTGAGTTAAGGGCGCCGTCTTCTACCTGCACGTGAGAGGCTCAAAAGCGACGGAGACATAAGGTCTACCTTGAAGCGCGCATCAAATGCCGCGTCGTCTCGACGATCCAAGCGCTGAACTAGCGTTCAAGCTTCCCGGTTTTACCATAAAATGTTATTGGTGGAAAGTCTGCAACTAAGTTCAATGCAGGTCGCAACCTGAGTTTCACGTACATCCGGTTAGTACATTTTGAAACGGCCGTTTTTAGCCATGTTGGAGGGCTTAGAAACAGTGTTTTTAATAAGCGTGGCGTCTTAACAATGACGTTCCGACCTTGTCTGAAGTTTGTTTTCTTTTCGTACGTTCGCCCAATGGACAGACGTGGAATATTTTCGTAGAAAAAACCTGTTTACGAACACACCGCAACGCATTTGAAGCGTAGGGTAGGCGGCCGCCTTAAGTTTTCACGCAGTTTCAATGCTGCGTATGCGCATTTTACTGTACAGTGTGGTGTTTTTTTTTTTTTTTTTTTTTTTTTTTTTTTG